>VYZW01019098.1:30175-50625 GCA_013401315.1 Balaeniceps rex | reverse complement strand
CCCCGCCGCGGGGGCGGAGCAGCGGGAACAGCGGCAGCCGCAGCGGCCGCCCGCCCGTCCCCGGTGATGCGCGGGTCGCCGCGCAGCCCGCAGCCGACGCTGCCCCGGGCTGGGGTGAGCTCGCATTACCCCCTTCCCTCCCCCGCGCTCCCCCCTCTGGGCCAGCCGAGAAGTTGCAACTGGTTGAGATTTTTGTGCTTGGGGTTTGGGTTTGGTTTCTTGATTTTTTTGGTTTTTTGGTATTTTTTTCCTGACTTACCGCAGCCCAAAAAGCGTGACCTGAGGCTTCTCCTCGCGATCAGATCTGAGCAGCGGCGCCCCAGCGCCGGTACAACTAAGCACAACAAATCCTGGCGAGCTGCAATAGCGATAGCGGCAGGGAGGGAGAGGCGGCGGGCGAGGGGTAGCTCCGCGGGTGCCGGGGTCCGCAGGGGCTCCCGCGGGATGGGAGGGCACGGCGCTCCCGGCCGTTGCCTGGGGCTCCGCGTCCCCCCGCCGAGCGGGGCTCTGGGGCCGCGGGAAGCGCCGCCGGAGCCGGGACGCAGCAGGTAGAGGAGGCGAAGGAGGGAGGGCCGGCCGGCCGCCAGCGGCTGCCGGGGCTGNCACCCCCCACCCGCCGGGAGCCGGCGAGCCAAAGCCCAGCGTCCCGGCCCCGGGCCTCCGGGGACCGGCGCGGAACAGCGCAGGCAGAGGGAGCCGAGCACTGGCCACCCCGGCCCCGACCCGCTGCGCGGGTGAGCGGCCAGCCTCCGCGCTGCGCTGCTCTGCGCTGCGCGGCTCGGGGCGGGCGGGGGAGCGCGGCGCTGACATTTTTGCGACCACGTAAAAGCCTGCGGCGAGTCCCTCTCCGCCCCCTCCCCTCCCTCTACAGCACGGAGCGACGTGTCAGCCCCGAAAGTTTATTTTTAGGCCCTGGGAGAGTTCCCTATAAAGGTCCCGTGGCGTGAGTGGGGTCGTGAGACGTGGCACTGCCGGGCTGGCAGCCGAGGCGCGCAAGCATCTTCCCCAGGTACGTACGTTTGCATTTCCGCGCTCACGATATTTTCGACGCGTGCCTTTGTGTTTAGCCAACCCATCTGTGTTAAACCAGGCGGTTATTTTTTGTTCGTACATGTATTTTAATGAATTCCATCAAAGTTTTTTTGTTTCATGGCAGCATTTGCATGTATCTGCTACAAACCGCAGCAGAAACTGACTTGTGTTGTTTGCAGCAAGACCTCCATTTAGAAGACTAAAAGCACTGAGAGTTTATTAAAACAAACAAAACCATGGAATTGATCCATGCTAGAGTAATCCTATAAAAATATACTTAATTAAAACAGCTAGAATCAAAACTTATCTGCAAGCCAAAATGTTGCAAATCCAAATTGCCTAAAACAGCCAGCTCAAGGGAGAATGTTACTTTGGCTACGTTATAAAAGAAACTTCTTCAAGGAGAAAAGTTAATGGAAGTTTGAAATTATCATTAAAAATGAAGCTCTGGAATTTGGAACATTCTTTCTGATTGCTTCTTGGTATTTTTTTTTTTTTTAAAAAAAAGCAAACCACAAAAGCAGCTACTGAAGGCCAAACTTTTTTCCATTACGAGCAATTTTAGGCAAAGGAATCCCCAGACATGCTCTGCCAAGTAGTGCCTGAGAGTTTTATGGGTCTGTACGGGCACCTTGTACAGTGGTGTCTCGATCCCAGGCTAAGCCTTTATGTGTTACTCTAACCAAAATAAATAAGGATATCCCAACATAATCTAGAAGTATTATGCTGAGGGTAGGGGAGAAAGAAGCAGGAGAAGCTCTGCTGTCTGATTTAAGAAAGGAAGAGAAAACCCTGAGAGGACCAAGTCCCAATTCCATCCAGCCTTCCTTCCAGTATGGATCACCTCCTCCTCTGCCCTGTATTTTCCTGTCATTATATTTCTCACTGTCACTAATTCTTGATCCCTCCTTGCAACAAAATAGAGCCTAGCATGTTAAGGGATGGCAGCATGTGAAAGCCGTAAGGTACTGCAGTTGGAAGAGGAAAGGCTGCACAGCACCTTTGGGCTTTTTGCCAGTTTGGTGGGAAGCCAGATTTCAGCTCCTCCCTGTGGTGGCAGGATATAAGGAGTGTTAGAAAGCAGGGAAGGGGGTGGATTTCCATCTGTTTAGGTGGGAAAGCCACGGTGTAAGGGAAGGCCTGTCTTCACATTACCCATCAAAAGCACCTTGGATAGTATGTCTGTCTTTCATCATTTAGAAAAACAAAGTCAGATACTCTAAGCCCAAAGTTTAAGTTAGGTTAAAAGGAAAAAGAAACAGAAAAAAAAAAAGGAGGGAGGAGTTAGCTTCAGTAAAACTGAAGCCTTGAGCTATGCTCCCATCGTAGGGAAAAGACTTCACTTGCTTCACAATGAGAGAGTTCAAATGCTTTATTTTCATTGCATTTTGTTTTTTTCACTCCATTGAAAACATTTTTGTTTAATTCATGAGAAACGTGGAGAGAAAATCTTTGAAATCTCACAGTTAATGGCCTGCTTTTGTTTTTTCAACCACATCATCTATTACTTGGGAGAAACCCTCCTGGTGACCAGCAGCTTTCCAGAGCAGACCAGCCAGGAGCATGGTGCATGTGAACAAGCTCCCTTTCCTGAACCAATGCTAAAGAACACAGAGTTTGTGCAGTCTGGTATCTTGAATCCACCCTGCTTATGTGACCTTGCTGAGAGACCTGTTCCTCAGGTCTACATCGCTGTTTCCTCCTTCTTTCCCATTGAGATTCAGGAAAGTATTTGGTCTGCTGCATTTGAGTTGTGTGAGTCCTCATCATTCCCGCCTGCATTGAGCAAAGTCATCTTCCAAGGCTGGATCATCATGAGTCTGCCATGTTTGAATGTCATCCTCAGATGGTTCCAGTAGGGAAGTATACTGTTAAAAAGCAGGACGTGCAAGGCTGTAGCCCTGTAGCAAGTACCCCAGTAGCAGACACAAGACAAGTTCAGACTGAGCAAAATTTTAATTGTCTTAGCAAAAGACACCATTGCAATACTTGCTTTAAATCACAGGGAAATAAATGCCAGAGTTACAAACTCTCTCCTGTTTTCTGTCAAATTATTGTCTTTGTGTTATGTGCTGTATTTAAAGGTTACACTCACTAGTACCTGTAATATCTACAAATCAGGAACAGTGAGATCAGATTCTAAATTACTTGGCTTTTGAGAGCTACATGTTTGTCTGATGAGTTTATATTTACTGTTTGTGATCAAAAGAGAAATAAAGTAGTATTTCTCATGGTATTTATATGATTTAGGCTCTTTATAAACAAAATGGTTTAATTTTATGAATGCTTAAGGTGATATTTTTGACACAACTATATAATATAAATAAATGTGCACTTTCATTTATAAATGTGCGAGCTGATTTTTAGTAATCGCCTCTTCCCTTTCATTAAAGTCTCTGACAGATAAGGCAGTTAAAGAAGTTGCTATATGAGCCTTAAATAAGGGCTGTCTAACTTCAAGTCCCTAAAAGTAGTCAGATATTTGGTGAAAATGATGAATTCTGGGGTACTGATTCATGTGATCTGAAAAAGCCATCCATTTCCTGATTCACCTTCATATCTCCTCCAGGAAAAAAAGTAATATTTTACAATGAATACCTGCAGTCAAACAATTTTTATGTGTGTGTTTTTCTATCTTTCAGCCACTTCCCAGAACTGATACTTTCAAAATGAAGAGGAAGGTACGAGTGGGAACAAAGAATGCCTTGGAGAAATCCAGTCGAAAAGTTTGAGGAATAGAAATAGTAGGAAATATTAATAACTCTGGTCTCTTAAATACATCAGAATTTGGACTGAAATTATGAAAAGTTACAAACCTAAGACATAAGTCCTATTACATTTGAATCTAGATTCAGGGATTTTTAAATTAATACATGATAAAAATATTGGCATGTTTCTTCCTCTGCTTTGGATGATAATATATTCTGCTGCCTTACACAACTTTCTTCTATAGACTAATTTAAGTTTTAATTTTTTGGTTGTTAGCCCCAAGACACCTCCTTAAAGTAAGCCAGGGTATGAATTAGCAATCCATTAGTTGCTTCTCTCTGTCTGCCGGTCGGTACTCATTAATATTGGATTCCCGTGTTACTACATCACCCAGCAGTACAAGTGGGATTTGAATGAAGAGTACATATATATGACCTTATCGCTGCCAAATGGTCTAAAGCACAAGATATAGAGCTTATCTGGACTTCAGGCTTTTGTGCTGGCCTTTTTGGGGCCATGTGGGTAGAGACGATACTTGGCATGACTCAGAATTAGACCATCACAATTTCTAGAAGAAATCTTAACCAGCTGCGTAGCCCTCATACTTGGGCAGCATTTCTGTGACATTGACCTACCATTAGGAGCCCTAAATCACATTTACCCCATGAAAGCGGACTGAGCAGGCCACGAGTCCCAGGCAGCGAGGCGTACAGCATGGGAAGTGATGGAGGAGTTGTCTGCGCACAAGAATTTCATAGTAAATTCTCCAAGTAAGCCAGCCCCTAAGTCACTTTTAAAAAGTGATTTAGCTAAATCAGAGAAAACTCCTGTGTGAACATTTTTGTTTTGCTTTGAGCATATCTTAAATCCACTAAAAAATGCAAGTAAATTAAATTGAAGAGAACAAAATAAAGATTAATCAGAAAAGGGTTTTCCTATAAAGAGTCGCACTGTCTTTAATGAGAGTTCATTTACCCCTTTATTTAAACTCAGATGACATATTTGTGTGACCAAGATCTCACTCACCCTCTGTCCTTTCACTCTCTAAGACTCACAGTTAACACAATAAGCTGGAAGTATTCATCAAGAGGGTTTACGTAGGAGGTAAGATGGTCAGGAGCTTAAAAAGATGCATGGCATATTATAATAGATTCATTTTTCCAGCCATACATTCCTGATCAGATCAGATCATTTAGTAGCAGCCATAAAAGTTACAAGTCCAATTCAAGTGATATTTTCCTCAGTTGCTCCTACACTGTGTTCACTTGCCTGTTAGGAAAAAACTGGATGGTGTTACTTACAACCAGTCTTTTTAGTCTGGAAGTGTTAAAATCCAAAATGCCTAACAACTTGAAAGTGGCTGTAGAAGTAGTATTAGGCAAAGACAAAAGAGAAAATAAATTAAAACTAATGAGTGTTTATCACTGACAAACTAAAACCAACCAAACAAAAAAAGAATCACCTTCTGAATTCATTTACTTTGCTGTTTTTATTTGGATACTAAAGCAACCCCCTCCCAGTCTGGTCTTCTGTCCCATCACTAGTCTAACTCATGTCATATTAGAGCAATAGGGGTGTAAGGAGGTACCTACATCATCCTAGACTTGAAAGGAAGCCCAGCCCTCAGCCCTGCAAAGTTTCTGTGCATCTCAGTTGGCACCTGTGGATTTAGCCTGTTCTGCCTCTCTCCGTTCAAGGTCAAACATGTAAGTGTTAAACATACCTGAGGGAGGTTGCCCTACCTAGCGTCATTTACAAGAGCAGATGCCGTGGGCTGTGAATTAGGGACAGTGGTTATTGGTCTTACATCATGCTGTTGTTAATACCCCTGTTTGTATACGGTCACTGCCCCAAACCTCTCCCGTGTGGTACATAAGTGTCATTTTTTTATGTTTTTCAGGAGTCACCTATAAGTAGCACCACAAATCTGTCCAAAATCTATGTTGAGCTGAACTCTCTGCAGTCATACCTTTAGCCTTCGTGCAGTGTCCTGTCCCAAAGTGATCCTCAAACCAAAGGGATCCCACCATTTCCCAAATGGCTGTGAACTTTGCTGGCAAAGTATAGTGCACCTGTTTATTGCAGGCAGTCTGTTTAAAAGTGTACAGGTATTTTCTACTATTAAGTTGTTTTTTCATTCAAATATGCATAAATCAGCCTGCATTGTGACTTTGTCAGTTCAGGGTATAAGGAAGATGATGCTCCTTGATGAACAAAAGTAGGAAGCAGTAGCATTACAGGAAAATGGAATTAATATGCACTTGGTGATCCTAGTTCTAGTACTACCTAACATTTGAGTGTTTGACTTATTGCCTTTAGCATTCTGCTAATGTCAGATGTTTGGTATAGGTTCAGTTATTAAATTTGTATCCCACTCATTGCTTTCCATAGCCTGAAACTGTCGTAATTATTGAAATTACTTAAATCAGTATTTTATTCAAAATGTTTTTATTGTTTTTGTATTTTACTTAATAAAAACTGCTCTATTAAAAATATGGTGTGTTAATTATTTGGCTGGACGTATGAAAACATGTAAGAGATTTTGCTGAAGAAGGGAACACCTAGCCTCAGGAAGCCAGAATTTGATTTTTGAAACCTAAAGTTTCATAAAATAAGCCTCATTGCAAAATGCTTAGCGGGAGGAGGGATGTCCAGACATGCTATCAAAGAGCAAGAGCCACTTTTCTTGCAGTTAGCCCCAGCGCCACTTAGATTACTAAGGTTTTTTAACTACGTAATGAGACTTGGGGGTTCATTAAAGAGACCAGGTTAGAGGAAGGAAACTGAAACCAATGTGAACCTTGTAAGTCCACCATCACGCTTTAAATGCTACCAGAGGATGCCAAAAAGGAGACAGGGACTGTAATGTCCACATGTCTTGAAGTACCTCTTGTCTCTAATGGACATTCTCAATTCAGAGCAGAAGCTGAGAGCTTGCGGGGGCGGGGGGGCTGCACTGATGGTGCTATATAAACAAAATAAGGCTGCTCACTGTTGTTTCTTTCATCAGCCATATGGTTACAAAGACTTTAAAGGCTAAAATTTTAAAAGTAGTTGTAGCATGCCAAAACTGTTAATTAAATCATTTGCATAAAAATGTCAGATTTCATTTGGGCTTGCCAGCTGTGGACAGAGATTCTAGTTTGAAAGACAAGAGTGAGTAAAGGAAGAAATACATAGGAGCTACATGGCTGACGCTATCTTTTTTATTCTAATAATCAATTCCTTCTACTACCAAAAGGAGAGTGTTAGTAATAGGACTCAGTCAACAAGTGGAAAAAAACTTGAATTTTCTCAAGAAAAAAGGAGAAAAAAATAACATTTATCCAACTGCAGCCCAAAGCCTCCACGCCTGCCAACATTCTTGACTTTTCACAAAAATAGGCTATGTGTTTATGCCCCAAATACACGGCAACTTGGACCACAAGATAGGAACTCGTTCTAAACTTAAGGACTTTCCTGAAGGAAAATCTTCCCAAAGCCATTCATTTTGAGCACTTAGTAAAAGTGTATAACTAGCAGAAAGCAAGAGACATGTTCATTCCAAAGTGTGTACGCATAGGAGAAAAGCAAGTAGTCACTCAACATTGTAGATGATTGGCAGCTTCTGGTTGTAGCGTGATAAATCATCTAGCAAAAAAAAATCTGACACGTATTCATTAGCATCAGGTTCTGGGAGAGTTTTACATAGCGATTTCTCCATGAGACAGAAGCAAATGCAACGTCATAGCAGCTGTACGTGGAAACAAGCCGCTCTGTGAAAAGATCTGTTGAAGCCTGCTTTCCCTAGGCTGTGTCTTATGTCTGAATGGTGAAACCCTCAGGTCCTCCTGGTTTCCGTACACTGGGAAATGTGTGAACCATGCTCCTCCATCCCTCACATTCTTGCTGGCCTCTCCATGTCCTCTGGCCTCCTGCCCTCCTAACCTAACCCCCCAGCCTGGCCGGTCATCTGAGCAGGGGACAGGTGTGATGACCAGGCTACAGCTCGATACTGGGTACTGACTGATTGACCAGTGGACTGCTGCTGACCACTCTAGCTACCATGCACGCTGCCTCCAAGAGGCTGCCAGGGGCAAAACATGTGCTCTGTGGTCCAGATGGGACTGTTCAGTGATTTCAAAGACTATTAGAGATTGACCATCATTTTAGGCAACCAGAATAAAAACTGAAGCTTGTTTAAATCCTGACATTGTATTTTCTTAAAGCAGCTTCTTTGTTGTGTTTTTTTTTTTTAATTAGATATATAAGTTTTCTCGAATTAGAGCAACAAAGCAAATATTTGCATGTATACACAAGGTGTGATGAAAAAACAGCAAATAAATATGTTCTATAATCATCTTTGCTCTTTGAATGTTTGTTTAATTCATCCAATTTTCCTTGCTCTGATTTGCAAAGCACTATTGTAAAAGGAGGGGCAACAAGGCCTTGATATTTGTATAAGATAGCCACAATTAGATACTCTTCTTTTTAAAAAGAAGTGGTCTCAGGAAGTCACTTCACTGGGAGGAACTAAGCACAGAGCAGCTCCAAAAGACATATCAGATGGTTGATTTTGTTGCCTTTTTACTGGTTCAGTGTAGGAACTCAGGTCTAGATGTATTAACTATTGGTTTTCTAAACTATTCACTTTGTCAGTATTTTTCTTTTAGAGAGGGAACTGGAGAGATTTCTATTGTTTGAGGGAAAAAGCGTATGAACTGGAAAAGTTCTTTATGGTCATAAATGCTTTTATTCTGCTGCTGTGACCAAAAGCAATGTGAATGGATAGAATACGGATGTTTATATAATTTTATTTCGCAACAGCTGAGGAAATGACAAGATTAACATAACTTACAAACACTTCTACTCAATGTTTAATGGTTGACGTTCCCAGGGTCAGCAGGCATGGAGCTGCCATCAGGAATGTCTGGACATTCTTTACAAGCAGATTGTGAGGAAGAGCCTCCCACTTGGCTGACTCGATGGGATCTTTCTTCCTCACTAGATGCAGTAAGAGCATCTGTAAACATTTTGAAGTTTTGGTTAACAGCAAATCCTTGGCAAAGATTTTTTTTTCTGATTTTACTGGGAGCAAGAATGGGTTGTATCATTTCTAGGTTGATACAGCCAAAAGACTTTTAAGGAAATGAAGTGCCTACATTTTCTTGCACGCCAATGGGATTTGCAATTAGAGGAAAACTAATAGATACTGTAAATAAATAAAACTCAAAGTTCTTGCTGTATTTAGTGGCATCTTACAGTATACTGCAAGTCTTAAAAGTGACACGGCGTGAAAAAGTACCCTTTAAGACTGAATCAATTACATTCTGCTTGGAACTCTTCATGAAGAAACACACAAAACAAAATTCAAATGCATATTCTGTATAGCAAAAACAACTGAAGAAACCAGCAAGGAAAGACTTAGAGGGTGGTAAAATACTCTTTGGATTTGTTAGTTGAGATCATGAAAGAAAATCAGAATTGTGTCTTCTCATTTTAAAGGGTAGCTTTCCTTTCAGTTCTCAAATTCAGATAACTCATCCAAAAATACAGATAACTAACATATATCCTACGTTTGATAACTATGCAACATCAAGACTACAGGTTTTTTGATCTATTTAAGAGCACAACAATACTGGTTATGCTGACACTGCATTGTCATCCATAAATATCATACCTTAGGAAAGCACAGAAGAGTTTATGTCTCTGCATTTACTCAGTGGTTAGCACAACAGGACTCTGGTTTGGCTTGGATCTACCAATGGGCATTACTGTTATACCAAAAAAAATTGATAACAGTCCTTCTGTTTGATAGAAAGTTACACACTGTGGTTTTCTGGGGAGGCTGTTACAGATAAACTCTTCAAATCTGATGGGGGGAAAAGCCATAGGTGTTCAGATATTGTGGTCATATAGAGAGATCTGAGAATCCCATAACACTGCCAGGACCTAGGAATGGAGTGTCTAACTATATCTAATTAAAATATCCTTAAGGGTACATTTGGTTTCTTAGAAATTAATTACCTGACAAACATATGTCTTTTCTTGGTATTTATTTTCTCCTTTTTCTTACAACTCCCTTCCCTGTAACTGGAATTAAAGTGCTGAAGGAATGAATAAGTCCTACTGATTGTTTTTTTCTGGTAAGATTACAAATGAAAACACATTTGACTAAAGCCTGTGGAAAATGTAATTTGTTATGTCACAGCAATCACTCAGCATGTGTACAGCTGCGTTTGATGATACCAGACCCTGCTTGTTACAAAATCAATAGGAATGGCTTCAAGGACGGGTAAATGAAGAAAGACTGATGGCTTGTGGGCTCAAACTAGTTTGGGTCATCGCGAGCTAAAAGGGGATGTTTTAACTTGCCAATGAATTACTACTCCAATGCTAAGGCAGAGGAGTAGAGGCCAAATTAATGTCTAATGTCTCATTTCAAAAACATTCCTTCCCTGTCTTTTACCGAAGTCCTTTTGATTATTTCAGAATAGAAAAGGGGGGAAAAGTTGTGCTATGTGTATATATATATCACTTAAAACACTTTCTAAAAAGAATAATGAGAGTGTAACAAGAATTAAATATCAGATTTTCAACAGAGCTTGCCATAGGCCAACTTCAATTCCACCCACTTAAAAGGAAGCAGTACACCACTTCCAAAAATCCATCAATGTTCCGCTTGTCTGTTAGTTCAATTCAAGGTGACCTTATTAGAAAAGCTCCATCTTGGAAAAACCCAAGAGCCTTGCAGCAGTGTCTGGATCAAAACAGAAAAACTTTTATCACTCCAAATGTTTGTTATTGCTAGAGTAATGCTGAAAGCGTAGCGGAAGCATAACAGATCCAGTGCAAACAAGGCTGACTCCCCAGGATCCCACCAGGGTGTCAGCCACTGATGCTGAACCAGGAGCTCGGACAGTGCCATTGCTCTGGAACCACTTTGTAAGCTGATCTCTAAACACTGGGTGAATAAGCACACAACAGGCTGCAAGTTCTTCTGCAAACAGTAATAACAGAGGACAACATTAAACAAGAATCGTAACTCTCTACAAATCTCCCCCTACAGCATCTCCTGATCCTGTCTGATAGCTGGAAGATTGCAGACTCCAGGCTAAGCTCAGCTCAGCTCCACAGTAGAAAGCCAAGAACAAAGAAGGAAAGCTGGAAATGCTTCACAGAGTATATTCACTAGTGTGGGTGCTTACTTCTGTTTTGTGTTTAGGGCTGGAGGATTGCTCGGTATGAAGGAAAAAGAGATGAAAGAGAAGCAGAGATTAAAAGCAAGCAGATGAGGAAAAGCAGTAAGGTACAAAAAAAGTGAAGGGTAAGGAAAAGGGAAAAGACAAAAATATGTCACCCTTCATTGTGTCAACCAAATAATAAAATGTTTTCTCAGTACTATGCCTGAAACCCACCCATCCTTTCCCAAACAATATACAGACAGTCCCTCCACTCAGATTACTCAGATTCTTTAGTGTAAGAGCTGGAATTAGGGCAATGGTCTGTCTAGCCTAAGTATCCTGTCTCTGATGGTCACCCATATCAAATGCTTAAGAAAGAGTTTAGCAAGGCAAACATACAGCTGGCCATCAGTGATTTATGACTTACATCCAGTAATACAGGATCTTAGTACATTTATACAGTCCTTCATAGACCTATGTTTCCATAATTTATTCCATCACTGACTTCATGCATCCACAGCACCCTAGGGTGAGGAACGCTGCAGCTGAGGTATGTTTTGAAAAGGTGCACTTCCTTTTGTTTTGAACATCTTCCCACTTTTCCTTGTCACTGTTTCATAAGACACAGTGACTAGTCATTCCCTATTTGCCTTCTCCAGACCTCATACAATTCTTTGAATCTCAATTTTCTGTCTTCTCAGTCTCTTCCAGGTGGAGAGGCCTTGCTTAATTTATATAGTTCACATGGAGAAGTGATTTTGTAGGGGTGCTCACCTTGCCACCACTTTTTTGTATCCTTACCACTTCTACTATATTCTTTTTGAGACAGGAGGAATCAGAATTGCAAACAGCATTTTAGGCTTAGGCATGCTACAGATTTATATAGCATTAAACCTCATACAGAAGCAATAGGAGGTTCTCTGGGTTGCTCTCTATCCTTTTCTACTACTTCCTAACATTCAGTTCTATCTGTGACCACCACTGAGAGCTGAGCTGATGTTTTCACAAAAGTAGCTATTGCAACTCCAGTATCTTGTTCCTGAATGACAACGGCAAGTTCAGAATTCATCACTGCTCATGCAAAGTTAGGGTTGTTTCCTTCTATGTGCATCCCATTATGCTTACATATGTGGAATTTCATCTCCCCTCTTATCAACCACTCATGCTACGTTCTGAGGTCTTTCTGCAGAATTTGTAGTTGCTCTTCATCTTTGCTACCCAAAATAACTCAGTATCATCAGCACGTGCTCAAGTGCCTCTTGCAGTACATGAAGAATAACAGATGAATTTTCATCAGATTGTATTAAACAGAAATGATAAAATTAGTATTACAAGCACTTGAGCAAAATGCAACAAAATGCTACACCTACCAATGCAGAGAGCATTCCAATCTGATCTTTGATGGAGTTGAAAAAAAAACCCACAAAAATTGTCAGGATTACCACCTTTACACAGATGGTTTTGATTTCCAAACAATTTTCTACAGTTTGGATTATTTCTTTGATGAACAGCATCAGAGTCTAAGACCTTATTACCCATTCAGTTCAGAATGATCATTTTGAGCCATAAGTTTAAGATTCAATGATGAGTACTGACGACAACTTTTTGAGCTCGATGTTGTGACCAAAAATTGCAAGCCAAAATTACAACTGGCATTCAAGTGTTTTAAACAATGGTCAGATAGTGAGTCTGGTTATTTCTAGAGCTCTGCTGTGGTTACTTAGGAACTGCAAGTACAATGACAGAGCTGTACCAATGAAAACCATTAAGTGTGAATGCACAGTGCCAGACTAGCTCACCGCTTGCATCAGTGCAACTCGTTTCAGCTTCTAGTTACAGTTATAACTGGCCACAATTTAAAACATGTAAGGAACACATGATTTAATGCTTTTGGTCAAGACGTGCTGAACAGATTAAAATTTCAGACACACAAATCTCCTGGGTAATAGGTTGGCCAGCATTTCCACATACTTTTTATTCCTCATTTTAACCAAGAAAATAATATTAGTAAGTTAATTTATATAACAATACAATTCCCAAAGACTACCTCCATACTGAGATAAATGAGAAAAACTAACAAGGGTGGTTATGATAAAAAAAAAGGTGGATGAAGAAATAACTCTTTTTGTGGAAAAGCTTAGTTAAATTCTTCATGTAATAAGTCTCTCTGGCTTTTGAATACATTGAAAAAATTTGGAAGAAATCTTTACAAACAAACAGACACATAAAAAGTTGTAAAAATGAGAAGAAAACAGAATATTGTTGAAAACAAACAAAACCCAGGATTAATATCCTTCCAAGGCACCTGATTATCTTCTGATAATTCCTATTTTCAGGGATTCAATTATTGCTGAGTATGAAAGTGTGACTGGGTCATTGCTTCCAGCACATACAGGGGGTTCATAGCTGTCTGCATTTCCTTCCACTTTATTCAGAGATTTAAGAAAAAAGCTGAACGGGTAGCTACTTGGGAGACAGAAGAGAGGGAATACTGTTCTCAAAGACTATGTTTAACAAGTAGCCACAGGTCAGGGCGGGGCTTTTAAGACAAGTTATTTCCTTATATCGATCTAATTCAGTGTGGCCTCTATAGAAGAGTTTTGGCTGACCAAGGTTATTTTTCGTACTGTAAAGACTCCACCAATTTACACATCACTGTTAATTTAAAAGGCTATTAACATCACTATTTTAGGCTGCAGTAGTTTTTCTGCATAAATATCACTACTGCAGAACATACCCAAGCATATCTGAGTCACAGTTCTTTAATATTCAAAGAATTTCTATATCCTGTCTTTGAAATATGGCACTAAAACTTTGTATCCTATCCATCAAGTATCCTATTAATTTTAATACAATAAGTCATTGAATAAATTAAGCAATTCTATTTAAGAGGAAGGCATCAAACTTTCATATGAAAAGATTACGCTTACAGGCAAGAGGCAACACACCATGTACATGCAGCTAAGCATTTACAGTGAGCCTAACTGGTATCTTAATCATCTAGTAAAAATACAACTAAAAATTATTATTAGTCTAGTTATAATAATATTTACAGCACAAAATACACAGAAAAATCTCATTAATAATAATACTCATAAAACACTGCTATTCAAGAAAGCTTACTAAAATCTACCCGTTTTCTCTGGTGTCATGATCGCCCTTCCTGTTACCCTTTAGCACCTCTGGCTGATGGCACCAGGCTTCCCCAGGCAAGAAAGGGCATCACAGTCAGTTGTCAGCATCCCAGGCTTTTCATCAGGGTTAGGTCAATGCTGGTGAGTGGGAACACCTTCCCTGGGGTGCCCATGGGGCTATTTTCATAAGTTTTCCTATTCCTCCTTCTCCCTGCTTCCCAGGCAAAGTCTGGGAGCCGCACACTGCCCTCCCCCAGCCCCATGACCCTGGAGGGGCTGTTTGTCCCGCAGTGACTAGGTAGGGGTGCCAGTCCCCTGCCCCGGCTGCTCCCAGAGCAAAGCCAACGTAGAGAGACCACAGGCACATGGCCACCAGGCAATTGCTGCCATGGCTAAAACCAGCTCCTATTGAGGCAGGGCCAGACACGTCCTGAGACCCCGCGCTGCCAGCCACTCACCAAGCCAGTGGCCTTCTGTTAGAGATGACAAAAAACATATTTACTGGCCTACATGTTAATGACTACAGGAGTTCATAAGTATGGCCTAGCCTTTCAAATTATATTAGACATGAAAAAGTGTTAAATATCACTGAAACCAACACATATAACACTGGATGCATATGAACGTTTTAAAGGGTGAAGAATACATATTAGGTCTCCCATTCTCAGATTTTTCATGGACCTTCAAGTTTGCGTAAACTTGGAAGAGACTGCAAGAAATTATTAGAACCTTCTTCCCAACCCTCGGCAAAGTCAGCTGTACCTAGTCTTGGTACCTGCTTTTCTTGGCAGATGTGTATCTGTTCCTAAAAAAATCCAGTGGAGGGGGCATCACAGCCTTCATGGATTGCTACCCATATTATTGCAAACGCTTTTTGTGCTCCTTTACCTAAATAACCCTTGTAACAACGTAAACCAAACTCTTCTTTTCCTGATTGCAATGGAAAACAGTTAATTTTCTCCATTTTCTAGCTACCTGTAATGCTTATGTAGATAGTAATCATACTTTCTTTTTTTTTTTTTAATGAAAAAATCCTAATTCCTTCATCATTTCCTCTTGGGTCACATTTTCTACACTTCCAATAGTTCTTGTTCCTCTCCTCCTGATTCCCTCCTGGTTTCATCTCAACTACAAACTCCATTATCATCTTTATCTGAAGGATCTCAGATGCTGCTTCACTCCAGACCTCTCTTCCCTTACCAAAAACATTAGCTTCATTGGGTAAGACCAAGGCATGCCTTGCTGACATGCCCTTGGGAGTGCCTGGCTGCCATCTCCAGTTCAGTATAGCTAAAACAGAGCTCTCGGTCACACCTTCGAACTGCCTCTTCCCTGCCTCTTCTCCAGGTTCTCAAAGGACTCTTCCCATCCTGCCAGTCTCAAACACCCATAACCTGGATGCCAGATTTAATTTAGACTCTTCGCTATGCCCACAGAACCATCTCTAAAACTTGGCCTTTTTTGTCCACTCATGCTGTTAAAATTCTCATTAAGGTCACAGTTATTTTACAGCTCACTTACTGTAACATCTTGGCCCTGACAAAGGCATTTTTGTCCCAGGCATATCTATTTATACACTGCTGCCAAGACTGTCTTCAAAACCCACCAGTGTGATTAGCTCATGCAGCTCTTTGCATTTTTGACAGTTCCCCTCACAATAAACAAAAAATTCATTTTTGAAGACATTGACAGCTATTCGCATTCTATGAATCATTTTTCATTTATTAACCAGGGATGAGGTTCAAGCTTTAATTAGTCCACATATTGCCCATCTGCTTATTTGTTCAAAAATGCTACCTCTCAAGCCTAGATGGAGCTCCCCATAAACGTACATAACTTTAGGCTTTTGTCTTCCATGCCCCCTTCATGCTCACCTCTCCGCTGTAGTGTCTAAAAATTCCGCCCCCCACCAAAACAACTGATAATGATTAATCTGCAACTGTGTGGAAGACAAGCACATTTCATTGACATTGTCCCATAATCTCCTTGTACATGCTAGCTTGTCTTCATTTTTTTACTCTTTGTTATGGATGGACAATATGCTCTGTTATGTGTCGTGAGTGCCTGATCTGGGTTTGGGGGTCTTAAGAACAATAATGATAACAAAATTAATACTTATATTGTATCATATGGAAGCTGAACTGATCCAACTCAGCAAAGAAATTCCTCAGCTAGGATCTTGCACAAACATTGTAGTTAGGAAGTTTAGAAAAGCACAAATATCTGCCAACGTTGCAACATATTTGTTCTCATTAGAGTTGCAGAGGCAGTAGTCCTGCTAAAACTAGTATAATTATATATAAATGATGTTGGCAGGCTTCATAAAATATGTCAGAAGGACAGAACCAGATGTTTCCTGGACTGCATATCCTCAGTAGGTTTTACACCATCACTTTGCAAATAAAAGTGAAGGCCTTTTTAGTGAAGTCAGTTTCTCTCTTCTTCCTGGAGGACCACCTGTTTTCTCATATTGTACAGAGACTAGTACATAAGTTACCAATTAAGTTTTCAATCACTCAAGCCTTCTAGGCAATTCTGCTAGTCTGACTTTGTCTATTTTCTATGCTAAAAATGCCAGGCTTTGTTTGTATTGAATTCTACATATTTCCTTAATCCTTGAATTTAGGGTTAATATTTTAACTCATTTGTTGTTTCAGTCCTGTCTTCAAAACTTAAGAGCCTAAGCCTACTTACACAACTTTTATTCCAGCTTTTACCTGTGAGTATGATGTGTCTTGTACAAGAAGTGATTAAACAAGTCTATGCTACTGAATAGGAGCCTACTTATATTTGCACAGGTTTTTTATCTCAATACTCCCAGTTCTCCATGTTCTCCATAAGCTTTCTTTTGCAGAAACTGCAGTAGCCTGGATCTAGTGGGCATGTATTGCAGGTTCAGGCTTTTGTTTAAAATGCGTCCTACCCCTCTATCTTACTCATTATCTCTGCCATGAAATCTAGTTTTTCTGTTCACAGTCTCATATAACTTCCATTACCTACGCTTTTTTATTATTCCTCAGACTGTAATACTTACTTCTACACACATATAGGTGGCATAACCCTGAAACCTATTTCTCCAAGGTTAGGATTTCCTAGAAGCAAACACATATCCTTTACTGATAAAAGTGAATATACATTAGGTATTCTGCATCTCAAAGAGGAATACTAGTAATTAGGAAAAAAGACAGTAAAAATAAGCTGTTGAGGAGTAAGGAAGCATGGGTTCTCCAGCAAGTATCATCACTTAGACACATACACATCTCCAGAAACTTTACTGTTAGAGCGTTACGGAAGAATCTACTCATAAGGAGGCAGGTACAAGCCCCACTTATTATACAGCCTGGGACTGTTTCTTCTTGATAGCCTTTTCCTGATTAAGTGGTCAGTGTTGTGGCCTGATTCACACTGCACTGATTAGGCTTTCTCAAGCAATGAAGGCTCAGGGTTATGTCTATTTCATCTCAAGCTACATAGAAAATATTCCTCTCTCTTGTTTATAGAGGCTGAGATGAATTGCAAGAAATCCATTAGGTACAACTGCCTCAGACAAGTAGAAGCTATTAGGATCAACATAGTTGAATTCCTTCTGCTTTTTCTTGTACTCTGGGTAGGGGATCAGAGGAAACTCATGCATGAGACCTCATATTTGCAAGCATTCTGAGATCAGACTCTTTCTGCAGAAACAAAAAACAAGAATCTGAGGTGGTTTTGATAGTGAACAGGTCTTTAACTGGACTTCTTCACTGTTGAAACATTGATCCAAGGATAGGCCATGAAAGAGAGTGTTTGAGACTGGTGAGAGATTGTCTTCTGAAAAACAAAAAAAAAATTGTAAACAGTTGCAAGCCATTGGTTGGGAAAATAATGTATGGGCTCTTCCATACTTCTTCATATAATGACTTGGAGATGTATTGTCTGGGAACATCTGGCCAATGGAAATCTTTAAAGGAAGAAGGAATGTCTTTCAGGTTACCCTGATTTCCTTGCCTTCCACAATGTTTATGTATTATCTCTATCTGGGTTCATATAGCAAGGATCATCCAATGGTCCCAGTGAGCAGCCCTTTATCTAAACCAGCAACAGAGGTTTTGTGAGAAAGATGCATCTATACGAACATCCTCAGTTTAAGCCAAGATAGGAGACATACGTAGCTGTTTGACATTCCACAGCTTGATATACCAACCTCTGCCAGCTTTGTAATGGAGGAAGGGTGACGTCTGGCTTCAGGCATTGCCTAAGTGCAAGCTGACATGTGGCATAACAGTCTGAAACAGTCTGAAATCTGTGACTGACAGATTTATCTTGAGGTTACAGATGACCGTCCAGATGGACTGGAAATCTCTCCTCTGGAAGGTATGCAATTGCTATTTGCAGTCCATTTGAGTTCCAGTGAGTAACAATTTGCTTCAGTTTCTCATCCGATTCAGCTGTTTGTAAGAAAACTGACGTTCAAGGACTGTAGTGTTGTCCTGAAAGCTATGGCTTTGGGTAAGTAATTGAACAGCCATAACTGCATTAACTCCATATGCACAACTAGTTGATGAACACTTTCTGTAAACATCCTTAGCACTGGGGAAAGTCTGAATATTACTTTGCTGTGAATCACAGATATTTTATGGGAAAGAAAGAGCTCACAGTATGGAAGCATGCATCTTGAAGGAAGCTGAAAAGTGTCCTTAAGATTTTAAAAAAGAGAGAGAGAGAAAGGAAGGAAAGTAATGTTACCATGTTGAGTCTGAGGCGGTCCAGTTTTCTCAAGTCAAAGACAGAAAAAATACTTTTCTTTTTATTTTGGAGAAATTAATTGTCAGCAGTAGCCTTTTTCCCTTGACTTCCAAAGGTGTTCCCTATCAATCAGTTATCCAATAAAACAAGGCTATATTTTTTTTCACATGCTATTCATGAAAGACATCCATGAAAAGGATGAGAAAAGCCACAAAAAAGGATCTGTAATTGATGAGAATACCCAAAAGAGATGACTTCTAGGGCCTGACTAATGATTATTCTAGCCCAAACCTAAAACAAAAGGTAAAGATGATATCTGAAGGCAGGGTTTGGGAAGAACCATCAGTTTTCTTCAGCATATCAACCTTGGGCTATCTTGGTCATATCACAAATTGGTTGCATTTGTAAATGATGGTAGCTTTTTAAAAGGAAAAGAAAATTATTTTCTTAAAGCATAACTGATTGGTTATCACTGCTAATATGTAGGTACTCTGTAGCTGTCTGGCCCTGGTATTTGAAGGGCTTCCACCAAAAGATCAGGATATATTTGGGTAGATGTTCTTCCTAGGACTTCGTGTGTCATATGTTCAGTTGCTTAAAAGATTTGTGCCTTCAAAGGAGAAAAACCTCCACTGAGTTCTCCTCTCTTCAGAATTTTTCATTAATCCTTCATCATTACAATCATTATAGCAAATTAAATGGAAAAATAAGTAATTGTAAGGACCAAACTTCTGGTGTTACTCATGGAAACTTAGATATCCTTCACAAAATTTAGCCTTTTATTATTTAGCTTGACACTGAAATCTGTTCACAAAGGCAGATGCTTTGTTCTGTCAGTAAGCAGTATTTACATAATAATGTTAGTTTGCTAGGCACAGTTGGACTGAAATAGAAGAGTACTTACTTTACTTATTTTAATCTGGCTTTTGGAGTTCTTTATCCCTGGGAACAGCTGTCATTAGAGAAAGCTGTTTAGCTTTCCTAGCATCTGGAATGATAGTAGCTAGTGTCATTTTTAAATGACTTCAAGATGTCTTCTCTAATAAACATCACTAACTTGTCTCCAGGACCTAAATGGATTGATAATTGATGGCACTTTTTCTCTGATCATTGATTTTTCAGTCTTCAGGGCAGTACCAGCTATAGACAGCACCTCTTGCAAAGCTCTGAGATCAATTGGGAGCAATGTAAGAGCAGAACAGTGTGTGCTGACCTCATAATGATAAAGATGAAGGGTTCTTGGGAGAAGCTGCAGGGTAAGTCCTCATGATTCAAGATCTGTGTCTTCTTTGTTTATTGGATACTCATCATCTCTGTCTCTAAAAACTTATCTGAGAGTTCTTGAAACTGAGGCCACAGGAGTATTAGGCCATTTTAATTAGCAGTACCCTGCAGATAAAGTGGGAAGAAAATTTGCTTCTGCACCTTAATAAAGTCAACAGTAAATTTACTCTGAATAGTACTGAAGAGGAGATAATTTACAACAATAATAAATTAACTACAATCATTTTTAGAATGGTGATTGTAGTTTAGGATGATGATGTAGAGGTTGTTTCAGTGTTGCCACTGCTATGTATGGGGATAAAGAAATTACATTAAATGTAGGGATTACAGTACCCTTAAAAGCTGAGCTGGCTGGGGAACAAGCTTCACTGGTGTTCCTACCAAAATAGTATTTTGAGCTCTG
>VYZW01019098.1:2126-15604 GCA_013401315.1 Balaeniceps rex | reverse complement strand
GAGAAAGTAAGTTGAAACTGGCTGTTAGTTTAGGAACTGGCACTAACAACTGAGTTCTTGGCAGCAGGAAGGGAAAAATACAAATCATTCACAGAACATAAAAAGAAGAGCAAGGGTCACAAATAAAATGGTGACATGCAAGATTTCAAATGGTCAAGAAAAGATTTTAACTGTTTCTCAGTGTTCTTCATTCCACACTAGGAAGATTATTTGCACACCCTTTCAAACAAACATTGGGTTTCACCTACACTGTTCAGCTGGTGAATCCACCAACCAAGAAACAATACGGCCCAGTTTTACAGAGCAGAAAGGACCAGTGAACCTTATAGGTGTAGGAAGAATATTCACAGGCATCACAGTAGCAGAACTATGAAGCAAATGCAGTGAAGGCCACAGTTCCTTGTTGGGTTTTACAGAGCATGAAAATACCTAACACTTCTCTTCTAATTTGTGATATCTCAGAATCTATTTAACAGAACTAGAGTTTTTTGGTTTGGTTTGTGGAAGACCGCTCATGCAAAAGCCAGGAAGCTGCTAGGGGATAGAGATGTCTCTTGTTAACATTGGCCCTAGCATTCTTAATTTGCATTCCAGTAAGCCCAGAGACCTCTCTGGAAACTTCCATTTCTCCCTTTAAGTCTGTTGACTTGGCTAGCAATTTGATTTTTCAGTGCAATGCGTTGCAGTAATCACGCTTGGCAATCATAAATATGGATTAGCATAGCCAAGCATAGGAAGACAGGGTACAGTTTCCTGCCCAGCCTCAGGCAGAAGGGGACATTTTGCACAGCTGGCACTGCGCATGTTTGCAAAAGCAACATAAACATGCAAAAGGCCCCACAGGCTTTACATTTTGACACATCCCAAAGTTCAGTCTAGTTGAAGTGCTTCCTTTTGCCAAAAGAAACTGTACGTAATTGGGGAAAAAAAAACCCCGCTGCATATTAAGAAATCCACAACATTCAGTCTAACAGCAAACTAAAAGTTGTGTCAAAAGTTAGATCGGCATCTGTCATTGCAACTACATTTCCTAGAAAAGAAGAGGGGAAAAAAGTACGGTGAGAAATGCTGAACTGCTTGCAGATTTCCTTTTTGATAATCATTCCCTCTACTTTCTTGTCTCTAAGTAACCTCAACCTTATCAAAACAGAAAGCTGGCAAAGGATCTTCTATACAGTGGATGTAGTTTTGCATGTCTGGTAGACTGATCCTGGATTTACTAGCAATATTTTAGTGAGGAAAGGAGAAATAACTATAGTTCTAGTAAGACTTACCCTTTTCTTGATAAAAAGACTGCTGTTTGAGCCTGCCAGTCTTGCTTTCTGCTTCTGACCCATAATCAAACTCTTCTTTTATTTCCAAAAAGGAATTGAAGAAGTTTCATCTGAAATTTGACTGGTGTTAGACAACCTTTCCATTATGAAGGAACATAGGTTTTGCCTATAGATAGTCCTCTACAGAGCCAAGCACCAATAGCCAATCAATACTGGATGCTTTAAAGAAAGGCATAAAAACTGAAGCTGATCAATACTTTTTCATCAAAACATTTTCTAGAAGAAAAATAGGATTTTTGGTAAGAAAGCCTAGGTTTCAACTGAAAAATACAACAGTGCTTTCACTAACAACAGTAAATGCAAAGTAGTGGCTTTAGTCAGGGAAGTAAAGGTGAGGGAAAGGTAAACAAGCAAAAGAACAGCTACAAACTGTAGAGATACTTTTTCAGGGAATTGATGGAAAGGGGGAGGAAAAACTTTTGAAACTGTCCCAGGAGAAATATGGGGGCATTTCTGGACCAGTCCTCGACAAAACCCATCATGCAATTAAGCAGTACTCCTGGTGCAGTGTTTGTCAGTAAACTGTCTAGATGCCGTATCTGTAATAAAATTTATGAAACCATTAAGGACTTAACACTTATCCTCCTTTCTCAGTCCAGTTGTTCATAAACGTTAACCTGCCATAAAGAACAGAACTTTTTTACGCACTGAGAAGTAATGCCAGAGAGTATGTTATTTCACTAACACACATTTCAAAATGGAAAGCACTCAGTGAATTACTCAGCTCTTTAGAAAAATCAGCTTCAGGTTTTACCTGAAGACATTTACGAGCTGACATTTTGCATGTGACAGTCTCAGAGTCCTTATCCAGTCTAGATCCTCATACATGACACAGCAAGGAACACACACCTTATTTTCCATTAATCCCTTTTCTAAGGTTTTTGCAGGAGATTTTTAGTATTATCTTCCGCTTGTTGCTCCATGGACATGCCACCAGCCAATGGTCACCAAGGATATGCACTACCAAAGTATCCTCTTAAATTAGGGCCACCATATCTGCAATACTCTACATAATCAGATAGCTATGACAAGATAATCTACCCAATTATCTCCCTTAACAGCTTCTCAACCATATTTGTGCCTGCCAGGTTCTGTACTGTGGCACAGCATTGTTGATATCTCATGAAAGAAAATAGTTCATTGGACAGATGGGACAGCTCTCCCCAGCAGTGGTATTGCCAGCAAGATGTGTAACCAGCACTGCCACAAACCTGCTATTAAAGTTTCCAATAATTGGTGTCCTTTGATTTTGCTAGGCTGCTGTAACAGGCCTTTACAGAAAAGCTATCCAAAGAAAAACTTCTCTGGACTGCAGTGGGTTTGGGATCTGCCTAAAACAACACTAAGCAATAAATACTCTTTAATTCTGCATTTATTTTACATGTGAGAATCAACAATAAGCAGAACTACTGGGAAAAGGAATGCACCCAATTTTTTCCTTGATGTTTTTTTGTTTGGTTTTGGTAGCATTTAAAGTTCTATATAGAAGGTTCAGTGTGGACACAACCATGAGGCCCCACCTCCTATTGTCCTCCCGACTGATAAAGAGAACAGAGAAGGTGTAACAAACTGACTCACAGAATCATTCAGGTTGGAAAGGACCTCAGGTGGTCCAGCCTCCCCCACAAAGCAAAGCTAACATTGAATTCACATGAGGTATCTCAGGGTTTTGAAAACCTCCAGCGTCATAGATTCCACAGCCCCTCTGTGCAACCTGTTCCAGTATCCAACAAGCTTCACAAAAGAAGACAAAACACCAAACCACCTTATATCCAGTCAGAGAGTCACATTTCATTTAATAAGCACTTTCTCCAATTCTCACACCATGCAGATCAGTAAAGAAGAGTAAAGACTTTTCAGAGAAAGGAAAACTCTTTAACTTTTCTCCCCAAGATCTTAGTTCTAAGCGTACTTCAAATTACGCATTCATTCAAGAACAGACTGACTGGAAGCCTTAAACAGTGAATAGTCCAAGCTCAGCTTTTCCCTTTTTCTGTTTATGTAAACCTCTTGAAAAGCATATCCCATCCCTCCACATCAACTTTCTGTGAGAAGGCAACACGCAGAGAGCCCAGAAAACCGCCACTGTATCAGCTAGAGCCGAGGTTTGCCATCTCCCTGTTTCTCTCCAATAACATAACCTGAGCCATGAATCTTTTTTTTGGTCCTCGTTCTATGAACAAGCAATCATCTGTAGGTCATGTATGTATCTCCGTGTAGAGGTTTGTAATGCATTGAAGTAGTGAATCAAGGAATTGCTTTTAATGTCCTTTCAAAACAATGGAGAAGCTCAATTACTGGGGCTCACTACTGCTCTCACTGCTAGTTATGTAGCCTATTTAAAAATCCTAAATACTCTTCTCAAATATCAAAGAAAAAACAACACTTTTATCATCATTCCATTTTATTTATGTTCTCTTCTCTGCTAGCTTCTTTTACTGCCCTAATTTTCTTTGGTCTTCAACCTCATCTTCATTCCCATCTCCTTTTTCAAAAAGGATAGTGTGAAACCTATCTCAGCTTTGGTCTCTGAACTCCTTTTATTTGCCTAAATAGCATTAAAGGAAAAAAAAAAAAAAGGCTGTTCCATAAGTGCTTTCTTTGCTACCTTTAGTACACTTTTCCCTTTAAATTGCTTCTAACATTTTTAGTTCATTGTCTTCCATAGTATTTGTTTTTCTTGCTCTCAAAGGTGCCTGATCTTTCTGAATGTAATATCATTTTCCCTTCGACAGTATCCTCTATTGCTTATAAGGGTGTCTTTTGATGTCTCAGACCTTTTCTTTATGGGCTCACCTTTCATTCTGCTTTTATTTAGAACTATTCAACCAATAGAAGTCCAAGACTAAGTTATTAAAAGCGTAAAACTTAAAAAGCTTCATTTTGTATGTTTGAATCGCACTCTTGCTTTCCCTAGAAAAGCTAGGTAAATATGTCAGGTAACGAGGTGTAGACAAGACTGGATCTAATGGATCTTTATAGATGCCTAACATGTCCTTATACAAATATGTAAATATATATAATATCAGACACAGTTGTCTTAGTTTGTATCCAGGTGGCCAACAGTTGGAAAGACTGAGGCCAGAATGAAGATAAGCTCCAGGTTTCCTGAAATCATAAACAAAGGCATGCATGTATCTACATTTCATGGGGCCCTGCCACTATTTTATTGCCCTAGACATCACTAGAAGTATATACATTGAGACAGCAGACTTTCTGTGTGTTTCTGCCGTCACTCTAACTAGCATGTTCTCCGTATCCACTCCTGAACAAGGAGACACGTTGCAGCAAAATGAGGACTGTAGATTTTATATCAAAAGAGATATGACTCCACTGTTTATTATAAATGATTCTTCTGGTTTTGGCTGGGGTAGAGTTAATTTTCTTCACAGTAGCTAGTATGGGGCTATGTTTTGGATTTGTGCTGAAAACAGTGTTGATAACACAGGGATGTTTTAGTTATTGCTGAGCAGTGCTTACACAGCGTCAAGGCCTTTTCTGCTTCTCACACCACCCCACCAGTGAGTAGGCTGGGGGTGCACAAGAAGTTGGGAGGGGACGCAGTTGGAACGGCTGACCCCAACTGACCAAAGGGATATCCCATGCCACATGATGTCATGCTCAGCAATATAAAGCTGGGGGAAGAAGAAGGAAGTGGGGGACATTCAGAGTGATGGCGTTTGTCTTCCCAAGTAACCGTTATGCATGATGGAGCCCGGCTTTCCTGGAGGTGGCTGAACACCTGCCTGCCGATGGGAAGTAGTGAACAAATTCCTTGTTTTGCTTTGCTTGTGTGTGCGGCTTTTGCTTTACCTATTAAACTGTCTTCATCTCAACCCACGAGTTCTCTTCCGATTCTCTCCCCCACCCCACCAGGGGGGGAGTGAGCAAGCGGCTGTGTGGTGCTTAGTTGCTGGCTGGGGTTAAACCATGACAGTGCCATACTCTACAGCTTAATAGTTAAAGAAACCAGAAAGAGTCCCATGTACTGCGGCTGGATTCCAAGGAGCCACAGCGCACAACGTACTGCCTGAAACACTGGACTATGGCACCCTGTGCCCTCTGGTATAGTTAGAGGGATTTTTTTAATTCTTCCCCCCACCAGTGACCCAGCTTGTCAGAAATGGAAAACGCCACCGTTCAGCGTGGGTGACAGCCCAGCAGCCAGGGCAAGCCCCGGGGGTGGGGAGTACCCTCAAGCTGAACAGCAGAGCCTGCGCCCCCTGTTTCCTGGTTAAATGCTATAACCAGTAACTTACTGGTAACCCCCTGTTACCAGTAAACTGTCAGGTAGGTGGTAGGCACTGACACACACACCATTGTACCTTCCAGATAGAGCTTGCGAGAGGCCTGGTGCCATGCACGCATTTGGCAAGCTTAGAAGTCACACCAGGATAGATGTTGGTCTGCTCAGCATCCCAGTCCCACCAGGGCAGGGAGGCAGGGATCTCGCTGCTTGCAGAGAACCAGCTCTGGCTATAAGACCAACACAGATTTCTAGCATCAGCAGAATTGTCACTTCTTCAGAGACAGAATTAGTCAACTGAGATATTTTTGGGATTACCTTACTACCGAGCAGAGGTTTTTAGATCACAGTGATGGACCCCAGCATCCCTGGTTCACCTAAATCCTCTGTTTAGTCTTTGCTAGTAATATAAAAATAAGCTTACAGGGCTAATACTCATTATGTTTCATAATGTACACAATGTATTTCTAGACACTTAAAATATTATAAAATCTAGAAGAAATAATGCACACTAAAGAAAATAAACTCCCACAAAGAAATCTCCATTTGCAAATGTGTCATGACCCCATTTCTCCAAGGTATCTACAAATGAAGGTATCTACTGAAGATTTCAAAAGCATGCTTTGAAATCAAGGCAAGGTACATCTTGAATATACTAGCTTTGAATATACATACCTTGAATATACAAATGATAACTGCTATTGATAAGTCATTCAGTATTATCAATTTTTAACCCATTCCCTACTACTGTAAGTAGGGAGAGCTGAGACAAAGCTGGTGGCATATCATGACTTTTTCTCATTAGATTTTTACATTTATGTGTGAGAGAGCAATCACAGTTTACTTTGAGCTTCCCTCCCCAGAAACCTTAAAGGATACAATTCTGAGTCCACCTGTCTCTCAGTATAAACATATGCCTTGTTATTGTGTACCTTTTCTTTTTCCAAGTTTTATTCCACGAACACTAAAATTGCAGTCACCTAGCATTGACAGTCATCTGTCAATATGGTATGTTTAGGGGAATAAAGGCAGTTGGAATATACATTATACACAGTGAATGTATTTTTCCAGTTATGTGCTGCTTATATTCGTGGCTAGCAAGCATGAAGTCTGTAGTGACTACATTGTCTTGTACGGTTCCAAGCACACAAGAAATGGCATCATAATTCCCCAGTCTAGCACAGGAGAGCAATGTGCCAGGTCACCAACACATAAATGAAACCCCACCAGTATTTGAGGGTCAAATCAAATGCCATCCTCCACACCGCTGATCTCTCTTAACACCTCACCAAAGCCTCCCTCTGAAGGTTCATTGAAGGAATCATAGAACGCTTTGGGTTGGAAGGGACCTTTAGAGGTCATCTAGTCCAACCCCCCTGCAGTGAGCAGGGACATCATCAACTAGATCAGGTTGCTCAGAGCCCCGTCCAACCTGACCTTGAATGTTTCTAGGGATGGGGCCTCCACTACCTCTCTGGGCTTAAAAGGCTGAAAATCTGAGTGGCCATCCAGGCTCTGTTTTTATTGCACCCCTCAAAACCTGACAGGCAGATCTAGCCCTGCATCTTATTCTCTGCTGGGGGGTATTCGTCTGGGTCCCTACCACCAGCAGAAAGATTGACAGACACATTCAGGGACCGTGTTGTCAGAGGCCAGAGCTGCAGGGAACTTAGGAAGCACAAGGACAACTACAACACTGAGACACCAGCCTGCTGAGCCTAGATCCTCTCCTCCAAAAGTGGCCAGCTGAAGGTGTTTGGAGATTGCTTTAAAAAAAGATCCATGTATACCCTTCCAGTAGTAAGACATGGGCCTTCTGAGTCTGCATCCAGACCAGACGGGTTTTTAGTCACCAACGTAGCTATTCTTTATGAATTCACAGAGTCACTTTAGAAACCCATTTATACTTCTAGCCCTCGCAAGGTTGCACAGGGAATGAATTCACAACATAATGGTACATTGTGTGAAAAAGTACTTAATTTAGTTTTAAATCCAATAATTCCACTGGCTGACTCGAGTCCCTGTATTTTGAGAAACAGTGATTAAATTACTTCACACTCCCATTCTTTGTGCCAGTCCGGATTTTATAGCTCTCTGTGATACCTTGCCCTATTCCAAGCAGGGAGGTGTGATGTTTTACCTTGTTCAGAACACATTCCCTCCTGCTGACCAAACTCATTGCAATTAATTTAGATGAATTATGGAAAGATCAGTGTTAATGTGATTAAAAGCTAAACCTGAATAATCGTCACACCCTAATTTTGAATTCTCCTGCCCTCCAATAGGGTCCTGAAATAGCTAAATAAAGTTTACACTCAGGCATTGTACACTAACAATCAGCTGGGCTGTCTGTAAGCCTTTTAGGCAATCTTGCTAAGGCGGACAGAAGCGGCTCCAATTCAAAAAATGCTGTGCTCTCAGAAGGGCTTATTATATTAACATCAGCACAGCACTTTCAGACCAGAGCTGGCTTAGGGCAAAGCAGAGCGCAAATTGCCAGAAAGTCTGGGTAGGCAGGTTGCACAGCGCATAAGGTAGATGATGGCAGAAAGGCAGGAGCATCCCTGATGTGAAGAGGGAAACAGTGCACGGGGGAAAGCCTGTCCCTGTGGATACACAGGCAGAGTGCTCCTTTGGAGAGAGAGGGAGCAGAACTGCACGCAGCCTTCAAGGTGTGACCTCAAGGACCCAGCTCCAGGGCTAGGACCCACGGCAAAAAGTCTGCCAGGCGTTTTAACAAGAACAGTATTTTTTTCCTAAATGAAAACTCTAAAAAAAATCTGTTTGATTTATTTGGCATTTCATAACTTTTCTGTAGTTTGTTCCAAGGAATTACAATAATTCGGTGTTTTCTGTGAGGAAACAATTACTTTAATGAACAAAACAATATAATGTTACCAATAGATCTGAATACAGACATCTGAAAGCTCAGCATTTCTGGAAAGCAATTTGTGATGTACTATTAGAGTTAGTCAAATAAAAAACCCAATACGAAGGGGGTAAGACCCCCTTAACTCACTTTACTCTTTATAGAACTACTTAAGTATTTTGTCTCTGTAGCTCTGTATAGCTAGATATTAATGAACAAATGATTGTACATAGCGGTCTTCTAAATCAAACATAATATGGTGATATGAATGTTGTAATGACATACTAGTAGTTATGTTTCAGTGGTAAAGAACATCAGTTCATTTCTGAGTGCTTCTTTAGTTCAGGGGAGGTCACACTTTGTCGGACTCTGTACATGCTTCTCCTATTATAACCACTCAGCACTTCATTGTTAGTTTACTATCCTAATAAAATGAAACTTAAGTAATAAAAATAAGGAACAATAAATGTTATATGGGGATTCTGGGGGTAAGTGTGTTGAGTTCAGCTTTTATGGTTGACAAAATTATATGAATTGCTTTAAGGGATTTCTTATTTGATTAATATCTTGTCAACTGTGATTTTTATAAATTTTACAGGAATCTGTTATTGTAATATTTACATAGGTTTAGTTGTATAATATCTAACCTGTTAATCACTGTTGAATTAGTCTTTATAGTATTACAAAGACATAGCACTTTTTCTAGGATATCCCAGTTTGCTGGGAGGTAGACAAGTTATCTGTTTGGGTTTTTTTTAACACATGATTACATGCATGCTACTGATATAAATAAGATTATTCCTCAACTAAGACAAATACAGCTGAAAACAGAATTTGGCTTAGTATTTATGCATACTTAAATTGCTTAATTATGATACTACCAAGATTAAAAATGTGTGCTTTGCAGAATAATTAATTTCACTAAGAAAAATCTTTTGTCATCATTTTCTGATTTGGCATTACTACAGCTATTTGTACTTAATGTATTACTATTTTACCTGCTGTATAATTAGACTTGTTTCATTTGTCAGCAAGTTCTAAATTCTTTAATAGAAAATAATAAAATTATATTATTATATATTGTGACTAAATATATCTATATTTTAATGAAAAATTATTTCAAAATATATCTTCCATAAAAAGTAGGGGAAAAAAGCATTTATTTTTGTAAGCTCAAACCCATATTTAACAGCACTGTTGTTACCCTGATTGGTTTCAACTGCTTCTTTTACAAAGAAAACCCAGCAAATGACCAAAAACCTACAGGACCCTCAGCAAATATCTAGTTTTCACTAAGTACACTAAAGCTAAGGGAATCACCTGCATGCAAGATTTAGGTAGTTATTGAAGTGGTGCCAAAGCTGTTTTGTCAACACTTGGAAGAATGAGAGAACACAAGCAACAGGACTACAAATCAGATGTTCACCAGGGCAATACACAGGTGAAATGTTGCTTTAAGGGAAAACAACCCCATATTTGGGGTTTTTTTTCACCAGAAAAAAAGGCTGTAATATCAATAATGACAGAGCATCAGGAATTCCTGACAACGAGAAAGTGGGATTATTCAACTGATGCCCAGGAAATGCCTTGGGATTTCACAGTATGATGTCATTAATCAACCCCAAAGCAACAGGACACAAAACATCTGATGGTCTTCCAGTTATAAATATGGCAACAAGGGATATAATCACTAAAATATTTAAGTTGACCCAGTAGAACACTTGTTTGCAGTTTAAAATGGAATATTTCAAGATGTTGTAGTTGATTAAAACTACTAATTAATACTGTTTAATATTAACCCTCAAGACTGGAAAATACTGAGTTCTCTTCAATTCCATTGAAAACACCAACATATGACAGCACTGTCTTTTTACGGAAACAGCTACAAGATATCAGGTGGTGATATAGGATCCTACACACTTGCAATTGAAAGTTTTTTAGTTGTTATTTTGGGGTTTTTTAAACACTAGACTAAGCCATTCTGCAACTGGAGGCCCAATCCTCACCCTTGACTCAACAGCTTACTTGAATACCCAGTCTACAGCTGAGACTAAATTCCCCAAATTGTCAATAAAAGGAGACAATAGAGTTCCTGACAGGAATCTCCTTTCTGAAGAAATTCTAAGAGTTTTTATTTTAAGTCTCTCTTCAAACACTAGTCTCTTTCCCAAGGAGCAACTATAATAAAGATCGGCGAGCTACTTTATTTCTTGCTGCATTCTGTAAAGGTGGGCCTTGATGTTTATCAACCCAGCAATCAGCAGGACTTCACAACATGTAAAATTTTGCACTTATGTCTGAAGCTTATTGGTGAGCATTCACAGAATGTATAGTTGGATAGTATTTGTACCTGAGTGACACAAACAAAAGTTGAACTTTGAATTCATTCAAGTTTGAACTTGAATTCATTCATTGGAATGAATTCCTTGCTTTGCTTGCATGCACAGCTTTTGCTCTACTTATTTAACTGTCTTTATCTCAACCCATGAGTTTCCTCACTTTTACTCTTCTGACTCTCTCCCTCATCCTACCAGGGGGGAGTGAGCGAGCGGCTGTGTGGGGCTTAGTTGCCAGCTGGAGTTAAACCATGGCAGCTCCCAACAAACATTTTGAACATTCATGGTTTCTGCCATTAGCAAAACTCATAAAGGAAAAAGATAAAATGAACTTCTTGTAATACCCATTTACATCCTACAGACCTGAAGTTTTTCTAGTCATAAAACTATTTTGGGGAAATATTAACTGTTCTCAACAGAGCATCAGAAAACTACATCTCTGCTTTATGTCTTAAAAAATAGAGAGATCCAATGAATACCAAGGATCTAAGCTCATATAGGAGCTACTCAACACCAAATGAACATTAGAGTCCGATCAAGTGAAAGAAGGTAATTTTCTCCATCAAAAAGCAGTTAACTAAATTCAAAAACAGTACTGTTCACTTTGCTGTTAAAGTTGTCACAATCCAACTATTTGAACGTATATTTAAAATTTAACTTTGAAAATACTTAGTATGTTACTGATAGATATGCAATTCTAAGTACGCTCATTCTTTTTTGTGTTTACCAGGAAAGGTAGGATTTATCTATCATCTTTGAGCAGATCTTAAATGCTTGTTTATGGCAGAGATGTTGTCCAGTGATCTGATGCTAGTGGAGTAAAAGGAAGCACCTCACTACTGGGCTTTGAAACTCTGCACCTATTCTATTTAATAAGTTCAACAGATAGTGGATAGACAATGTTATAAAGAAAATACACTTCTGCTTGATTTATTGAGCCTTCCAGAAATTAATGTAAAAATGTATTAATATAATCAAATGGGTGTTGTATCATAAAAATCATTATCCCAGCAGCTCTTCTGAATTCTAATGTCCAATGTAATAACTGCTTTGCAATCAACCAGAGTCTACTCAGCCTGAGAGAAACCATGTCCAAGTACTTTTGATACAGGCTGAGAGATTGATTCCCAACTTCTTGGGCCAATGGACCAGACCCTACCTGCAATATTTCCTACAAATCATCCAGGTCATCCAATTTTTTAATATAAATCATTATTTTAGTAATTGCCTTTCTAAAAAGTTGTTAGTTTATAGAAATAAAAAGTTTTGTGCCCCAATAGAAATAGCAAGGTATCTTACAGGGGATGAACAATGCACAAAAGCTATCTAATATTGGCAGCATCAAGCATGGGGATGATTTGAGGGACAAGTCTGAAATAAGCCTACTGAGAAAAGGAACATAGTCCTTGGACATGTTACTGAGAGTGCTAAACTGCCCTTGCCAGAGAGATCACCAATACTCATAGGCAGCTCTCAGCAAAGTGGAAAGGAAGAAAGAAACAGGCACATTACCTTTAAATTGTGCTCAGCAGGACATCACAGCCTCTGAATTCAGATTCACTGAACTTCCTAGCCAAAGAAAGAAACATTTGTCACTGCCAGTTCAGATAGTGAATGTAAAATGGAGATATCCTGCGCATGCGGTTTAGCTTTGCGTATCAGGTAAACAGCTAGTGGTCAAGTCTCTGAGAGTGGACACACATGACATTATTTGAGCAGTAAGAGAGAAAATGAGTCTTAAAAATCCACATTCAGATGCTGAAACCATCCTGTGAGAGGCAGGACTCTCATGAAACATGGAAGAGTATTGAGATTCAGAACAATAATTGAACAATATATAAACAATATTGAACAGTTAGGACTTTTGCATGCTTCTCTTGAGCTATGGAGTGCTGAAGAGGCAGGACTTTAGAATTCAGTCTGAGACACAGTCTCTTAAGAACCAAATATCAGAAGCAAAATAACGCTTTTTCCGCAGACGCGCTGTCTAATGCCAGGATCTCTGAGAAAATCCAAAGGGCCATGTGGAGACAGAAAGGTAGAAACATATTACATCAGAAATGCATCAGCCTACAGTGGAGCAAAACCACTCACAGCACGAAGACCTTGTTGCGACACAGAACCCATTCCCTTCTCTGTTATGAACCTTGGCACTACTAGTACTGTTCCTACTTTTTGTCTGAAGAAAGTCAAGTTATTCACCTCTGAAGTCTGGTGTCAGACTCCAGCCACTTTTCTTTTCAGATAAGAGGAGAAAGTTGCTCTAAACTCCTTTATACAGGGGTGAATAAGGACCAACTCCATGGCACTGGCAAGTCAGACTATTACACCTGTCAAAGAGCATCACATAGGAAGGGCGGCTTGAGGGCTCCAAGGACTACGAGCAGACTGAATNGGCTCCAATGACTACGAGCAGACTCTTTCCAGGTTCCATTTTTCTGAAATTACAGCCTATCTTGCTTTGTAGAGGTTGGGGAGAGTAAATGGATGGACTGGAACAGTCTGCTACAGTATCAAAAGCTTCATCTGGATGCTGACGTGTACAGTACAAAGGAGTCTGGACCCATTTCTTACTGCCAGCAAGAAGCCTGAGAGCACTTCCTCCAAGGAGAAGGAATTTGAGAACAATACATTAGTCTCCTCTTTGAAGCTGAATGGCACACACCAACATAACAGAGCTATTAAGTTTTTGG
>VYZW01019097.1:0-10243 GCA_013401315.1 Balaeniceps rex | reverse complement strand
GTGTGAGAGTCTTCAGCAAATTAGACATGACCTTACAGTGTGTTAGCTACAAAAAATAACAAAACAATTTTCAACTGCCCACACAGAGATTTCATTTCTGAAACCAGAGAAGTAATAAACAGCTATCCTTTTACAGCTGCAATGAAGCCTTACTTGGAATATTGCCTGCATTTCTGGGTATGAAATTGTAAGAAAAATGCTAAAAATTTCCAGGAACTTTGAAGAAAAAAAAAATGTAAAAAAACCCTAACAGAAGTCATTAAGGAAATAACATGAGTAGAGGAGAGAAAAAAAGCCCAGTAGAGCTTCAGCTGAAAAAGAGCTAAGCACCACTTTTTGGCCTGTCAAGAAACCATTTATGCAACAAAAAAGAAGCTCAGCTGTCTTATGACGATAATGAATGTTTGTCTTCCACCACAAAAGGTAGGGTGTGTGCAGTTTGGGGATGTGTAGGTTTCTGAGAATCCTGTAAATCTTACAAAATATGCAAACAGAAGCTACATCATTCCTCTCCCTCCATCAGCCTTATATGCTCTTTTTTTGACACAAAAGTGAGCTTCAGTTGTTTTTGAATGGCCTGTTGGCTTGGCTGCAATGAATGGTCACCTATTTTTCCAGCCTGCAGGAACAACACATTATTTTAAAAAGGTCCAGATGTTAGAGGTTTGGGGAATAAACCCAAACCCTGTTTTTTTCTGTTTTATTTGTGTCTCTTATATTACCTATTTTTTGCATCAAAGTTACTGAATAGATTGCCAGACAGCGTCACTCTCAAAATCTGCTAAAATACTAAAATACTAAAATGCTAAAATGCTAAAATAAAATGAAAGTAACATCTAATGAAATAAATAGTATTTGTCTAGTTGCAATGATATTAACATTTATAGTTCCAATCATATTACAGTCAAAATGATATACATACAAACTTTCAAGTATTTCCCCCTTTCTACAGCATTATGTTCATCCTCTGCTCCTCTGAGTCCCTGAGGCCAATGGCTAAAGTTTTGGGGAGGAAAGGTGTTACAGCGTGTCATCAGCATCCCTAGTCCTTTGCCAGGAGCAGTATGGTGGTGATGTTGATGGTGTCTTCCTCCTGACATTAGGATCTGCTTAGAGCAACTTTATGTGTTTACTAACCTGCTCTATGCCTTGCTCTATCTTCGTTGTTCTGAAAGTCCAGGTTACATCTAACTTTTTTATATACATATGTGTTTTACATACATTGGATACTTGTCCTTTGCTTGCTTTGTTATGACTAAACTCAGCTCCCAAGGTGACATTCCTGTGATGAGTAATAATTGGCCATAGGTGAGTCGCTCATAGCCCTGGTGTCTCCAGTGTCACCCTCTCCCTATATTTTCAGGATGTCCACTATCATCCCATGTCTTTACTCCCCTATGTTGCATTTTATTCCATGACAATGGATCCTTCATTCCACATGAGTAACTGTTATTACTGTGTAATAATTACAAAGTGTATAGAACAAAAGCAACTGTGCAAAGTTGAGCAAAAGCTAAAACAAAGCAGGTAACAGTTATCTGATCATTAACATTGCAAGCTAAAACCAAATCTCCAGGCAGACTAAGACAAGTCCAGGCAAAGCCTGACAAGTCCTGACATCTAAAAGAAGCCTGTGGCTTCTTACAAGCAATAGCGACTCCAAATTTACTGGGCTAAAAGGCTACATTGAATAATAAAAAGGGAGCTGCTCACAAGTGTTGAGCAGAAGAGTTCACAATAGATATTGAACAGTAGTGCAAAATGTTAATGAAGAGAAGGAGAACAAGCAAGGGATACACACTGGACTCTCTCCAGCTCCTCTGGAGTATGATTTCTTGAAGACCGTTCTGGTTTGAGACAAGCAACACACAAACTGAATAAATTCACAATTTTTAAACCATTATCCTGTCCATGAACCTGTCTCCACCAAAAGATCTTAGCATCTTCATCTTGTATTTATTTATTCAGGTCACTAGCCTAGACTGTGGATTTAGCTTGTATAAGGAAAAAAAATGTGATTTGTACTGCCCAGAAATTACTCTGGAGAGATTTTGTTTTCTCATAACACAAGGTTATGATTGTTCTTAGCCTTCTGTGTCATGTACAAAATGGTTGAATCCTACCTCATTGTTCCTTATGCCCTTCCTGTAGAGAGGACAACCTCACAAACATGTTGTGTACTCTGCAGGACGGGGCAGAAGTGTCATTAAAACTTTATGGAAACAGACACTATGATTTCATGTGCAAAACTCTAGGAGCTTTCTTGGTGCCATATATATTTCATTATAAAACTATTAACGACATAGCTAATTATTGCACAACACATACTTAGCGCATAAAACAGAATTTATGTATAGACTCAAAACAGAGAAGGAAGTAAATTGTATTTTATAACTACTATTTAGCTTGTTTGATTACAGGCAAGCTGTTCGTCAATTTCTGTGTCCACACAGTTCTATTTGGCCCAAGCAGTAATGCAGGAGTGTGCAGAACAGACTTGCCAGGACTCTGATAAAATATGTACTTACTTGTTCAATTCCTGGGCTGCTGATTCAATGTCTTTGGAAACTCCTTCCGACAGCAAGCATCTTACTAAACATATTTAAATGTATCTTGTGTATACAGATGGGTCCAATGTATCCAACAACAACAGAAAAATAAAGCCATCTACTGAGAATTGGTCACATAACTTGAACATGAATACTTAGTTGTTACTCAGTGCTTTACATCTGTAGATCTCAGAGTGCTTTTGCAAAATATTATCCACATTTCTCACTGTGGAAACTGAATCACAAAATGATAAACAAGTCATGCAGTGTCAACGCACTTAGAGATTTGGTAAAGTTTTTGGGACAAGCACTGGGTTTTACCCTCTGCTATAAGAACCCAGTAAAACAAAAACTATCACAAAAGTTTCCATGATTGTTTCTCTGATACAGATAAATGAAACAACAATGATGTTTTATTTCACCCAAGAAAATACCTCAACCCATTGGCCATGGCGCCTTTGGTTGATGGCACTCCTGCAGATTTCTTCTTCCCATCCTTTTAAGCACAAGCATAAAAGCTTTAGGAAGAAAACTGGGAAAGAAAACTCATATCTGGCAAAACCATAAAATATCATTTTAAGCATGTCCATAGTTGAAGTATTTTTAAGAAAGACTCATGGTCCTTTTCTATGTCAGAATAAGTTTTGCAAGCACTTCTATATATAAGATCATGATATTTTATGATTTATTCCCAAACACATTGAAGTGAACAGAAAGACCCTCAAGCTTCCTACAGGTGAAGAAGAGGTGAAAGATTTTTCTTTGACCTATAAAAGCAGCTCCTTAGCAGACATACAGGTTGCTTGCTTAGGCAAAAAGCTTGAACACACCCCTAAGAATAAAATAAAGCTACTGGAAAGAAAAAAATCTTTTCTACATAAAAGGTTATTTATAGATCTCACCTGGGATTAGCCAAGAATTTCTTTCACATGTGAATCAAATGAAAGAAAGCAATTAAAATATGATATATTACATAGAAAGACAGAAGTTTAGAAGCACATCTGCAGCCTACCTATGTGAAACACACGGAGAAAACTGATACAAAAAATGCATGTAAATGTGAACCCAGCAAGTAACCACATGCTACTACTGCAAAAACATAATTTACATTCAACATCTGGATTTTGTGAACTGCCTTCAAAATAAAAAAGAATAATAATATAAAGTGGTGGAGTGTAGTCTGGAGCTGTAATTCCATATCTCATTTTACTTAACTTCTCTTAAGTGTTCCAAAAGAATGCTCTTAATTGCAATCCTAACAATGTCAGTGCAATTAATTATGCAAATAAAACTCTTCCTATAGGAGTGCATCCTGTTGAAAAATCAACATATTTTTAAACTTATCCAGTGCTTTCATGTGAAGAATGAAAATTTCTGAGCATACAGAAAGAATTATTTCTAAGAAAAGACTAAATGATAAAGACTACTTGATTTAAGGTTCTTTACAGTGACTGAAATGATCAAATCCCAGTTGGAGGAAATGTTTTGGATATATGTAAAACAGTGATGGTACGCTGTACCACCATGGCTTATTTGCCCTCTGACAGTTTTCACATTTATATACACAATGACTACACAGCATGTGATTGAACTGGTCTAGTCAAGAACATAAGAATCCTGTCTGCAAGTAGAGGCTACTTATACTCCTAAGAGAAGTTACATAGTGGGAAGAGACTATTTTGTCAGAGGATTAAGTAACGTAATATCACACAATGCCAAGCTATGTAAGCCCTGCAGCACAATGCCAATGCAGAGACAGAAATGCTTTTTTTGATCAAATTTCCATTCTGTGCTAAGACCTAGCCTAAAATTGGCATTTGGAAGCAGACCAAACAATAAGACAACTCCAGAATCCAGGAAGTGGAAGAAAAAATGAATCTATAAATACTGTATGTGCAATGGGTGGTTTGGCATATTTCTTCATAGACACACAAAGTTAAGAAAACAGGGGTTTTTTTATTCCTCAGGTAATGATCCATAATTTTCAAACCCTATCTCTTTATTCTCTGTTTTTTCTTCATAGATATATTCTCTGATACAGAAGTGGGCAACTGAGCAAAAAATGGTGTATACTTTTACTTTCCTTTTTTAATACCAATGAAATTAAATAATAATATGCCCTTTTTGGCCACATTCCACCTAACTTTTGGCTTTTCTGCAATGGCAAGTTTTAAAGGATTTAGAAACCTTCTGTACAGTAGTTTAGGGATTCTGTTAATATGAAAAAGACAAAAACTGTGTTTTGTGCCAAATATGCTATACACATTTGATATTCTTTAGATTAATCTGTACATAAAATATTTGTATGAGAATCTTTTTAGTATAATGCTTTCTTTATGGTTCCTTGACTTTGCAGCAACAAAACATCTAAATTGGGAAGATAAGAAAAACACATTAATTTGAGAAGTTTTTCTTCATCAGAGTGTTTACAGCTGCAATTACAATTTCTTTTCACACTAAAAGTTGATGGTCAGACTCAGCCACCTTCTTTCATGAGGTGTAATATCTTGCTCTGTGGCTGACAGCACTAACACCAATGATAAAGATACTACACCATGTTAAATCTACACTGTATCTCTCAGAGAAATATTCCTGCTTTCTAGGCCATTTCTTATGTCTAAACCAAAAGGTTAACTTTGTGCAGGTCTCGACCTCCTGGCTTCACCAAAGCTCTTAGAGGTCTTATTTACCCCAGCCACCATTGCAATTGCAGATGGGGAAAACAAAGATTTTTCAGAGGACCCAGCCTGTCCACAAGGTAGGCAGAGGTATCCAGAAAAGCATTTTTGGTGGAGGCTCCCTTGAGCTGGTACCAGATGGTCTACAGCCAAATATGCAATAATGGAAACAGAAGCCTACTGTGGCCTTAGCACCACCTTCCAGATTATGTAAAGAAAAGGTATACATATCCATATATAACAGTGAAAGAGAGAGAAAAGTCTGAAGTATATAAATGTTCCTATAAAATAGGCAGAATACACACCCCTTCATCCTGCAGAAATCATGCAAAAATGATCTGTTCCATGTAAAAGTATCCATGTCCTATGAGGAAAGAGAGGTTTCACCATTCAGAAGATCCATAAGTTTAATTTGTTTTTTATGGAGCAAAGCTCCAGTCTCACAAGTTCAAAATATATTTTTGAGCCAGAGGAAGGGCACACCTGTTGTATTTAAGCTACTGTTGACTGTTCTCATCTGGACGTAGAAATAGCGGTCTAATTATGATTGCACCAGTTGTGGGTCTGTGCTGGGTTGACCCAGGCTGGATGCCACGTGCCCACCAAAGCCACTCTATCATTCCCCCTCCTCGGCTGGACAGGAGAGAGAAAATATAATGAAAAGGCTCGTGGGTCAAGATAAGGACAGGGAGATCACTCACCAATTACTGTCACAGGAAAAAGAGACTTAACTTGGGGAAATTAATTTAATTTATTGCCAATCAAATCAGAGTAGGGTAATAAGAAAATAAAAATAAATCTTAAAACACCTTCCCTCCACCACTCCCTTCTTCCTGGGCTTAACTTCACTCCCAAATTCTCTACTTCCTCCCTCCCCAGCAGTACTGGGGCATGGGGAATGGGGGTTGAGGTCAGTTCATCACACCTGGTCGCTGCCGCTCCTTCCTCCTCAGGGAGAGGACTCCTCACACTCTTCCCCTGCTCCAGCATGGGGTCCCTCCCATGGGAGACAGTCCTGCATGAACTGCTCCAGCATGGGTCCCTTCCACAGGGTGCAGTCCTTCAGGAACAGACTGCTCCAGTGTGGGTCCCCCATGGGGTCACAAGTCCTGCCAGCAAACCTGCTCCAGCGTGGGCTTCCCTCTCCACAGGTCCTGCCAGGAACCTGCTCCAGCATGGGCATCCCATGGAGTCACAGCCTCCTTCAGGCACATCCACCTGATCTGGCGTGGGGTCGTCCACAGGCTGCAGGTGAATATCTGCTCCACTGTTAACCTCCATGGGCTGCAAGGGGACAGCCTGCCTCACCATGGTCTTCACCATGGGCTGCAAGGGAATCTCTGCTCTGGCACCTGGAGCACCTCCTCCCCCTCCTTCTTCACTGACCTTGGTGTCTCCAGAGTTGTTCCTCTCACATATTCTTGTTCCTCTCTCCGGCTGCAGTTACACAAGGTTTTTTTCCCCCCTTCTTAAATATGTTATCATAGAGACGCTACCACTGTTGTTGATTGGCTCGACCTTGGCCAGCGGTGGGTCCGTCTTGGAGCCGGCTGGCATTGGCTCTGTTGGACACGGGGGAAGCTTCTAGCAGCTTCTCACAGAAGCCACCCCTGTGGCCCCTCCACTACCAAAACCTTGCCATGAAAACCCAATACAGAGTCACAGAATTTTTTGCCAGGAAACACTTGTAGTATTTATAAGTGAGCATGTTGACATGTATTGTATAATGATATTATTATACTTATGCAAGCACATAGTTGATAAATAAATAGAAACATTGATTTACATTTTTTCTATAGCATGAAAGGACACTTCAGTTGAGGAGAGGTATTGAAAAACTATGGAGACCATGTTATACATTGACAGAAACAGGACTGGCAGTGTTCAGTTTAGCAGGGTCATGCCTGTGTACTTCAGAAGGAAATGGCCATTGGTATTGTTTCATGCAAATTTACCAATATTTGTTTTTATAAAGAAAAGGAAGAAGGACATAACTAAAAGACTATTATTTACTATTATTAGCATAATAGTGCTAAGAACAACATGTAGTGGGACTGATCATAGCCTTCTTATTAACACACATTTCAGAGATATCCCAAATTATCTTCTAGTTGGTTTCCTTATTAATTCAGCTAGAGAAGACACATCATTACAAGATTAAAACAGCATTATTATTACTGGGTGATATGAAGCTTAGTGGAAACAATAGTTGTTGTGACAACAATCACTGAAAAAGAAAATTAAATACGTCTAAAAGTACTACTGATAAGGCTGTAGTCAGAATTCTCTTTTTAATCTACATTATAACAAGTAAGTGTTTTTTTCTTTCATGTCGCTAAATCATATAAATATTAGACTAAATTGCACCAACATTAGTGCATTATTGCAGTGCTTCACTTACATGAAAGTAGGAAATATTTACTAATTTTCTAAATATGGTATATCAGATGACTCTTGGAAATACTTATCCACATGATTCATGAAAAAGAAAGTTGTTTCCAGCAGGTAAGAACAATAAGGACAAAGAAATATTTTGCAATGCAAATAAAAAGGATGAAAAACACAAACACTTCCATCAGACTGACTGTAAAATCATAAGACTGCAGAGCATGATATGTATTAAGCATAATTATATACAAATGCATACTTTGAAAATGATCATCAAAAGTGTGTTTACATTGCAGTGAAATTAAGCACATGTCCCAGTTAATATTAATAACTTCCTTGTTATACAAGTGTGTTTTCATTTTAAGAGCATTTTATTGTGTAGTCTTTCCCACTGAGTTGGATCCTCTGTTACAGTTCTTACACCAAAACCACATGAGTAGACCACTGTTGTGTGCAAAGAAGCCTTCCTGGCTTGTCTGCCACTGACACTTCCAAATGGGGTATTACAGAATCATATATATGGTCTTATACAAGGTCCTCTTATATGCATTGTTCTAGCTGATAGGCACCTGTACAATTTGAGAAATACACACATCAGAAAATGGAATAAAATAAATCAGTGGGACAGTACAATAGAAGTTGGAAGTGCTGAGGAAAATGATGGAGGAAAGGTGCTCTACGATATTGAAAGGTTGGAGTTAAGTGTTAACAAGCCATTCACAAAGTAATTGTGTGTGTTTATTAATTGAAATTATAGATTTAAATAGGAAAAATAAACCTGTGGGACTACACTGCCTAACCAATGGGCAAAAGTGACTGCCACCTGCTGAGGGAAGATGAGAGAAGCACCAAATGCAAGAACCAAAATAGAAATGTGAAAACTCAGCTAATTCACACTAGACTGGCTAAAAAACACACAGGGATGCTGAGGCTGTGTTTTTAGAAAGAGCCCATGATTCCTGGACAACTAATGATTCCTGGTCCAAGCCGTACAAGAAATCCTCGAGAGGAAATAATTCTCCTGGTCCTGAGTCAGTCCATAGGAAAGTGTCAAAATGCTATTGTCAAAGAGTCATTCTGCCATAGTAGATACAACACACTTTGTCTCAACAGTTTTGTGTGAATAACAAGAGCTGAAAAATCCTCTACTGTAATGTGATATTTAAAAAGGGGAACAACATGAAAGTCAGAAAGCTACTTAAAAATAAACTAAAAGGAGCAGCTAAAAAAGTAAAATCTTTACTGGAAGTTTGGGAATAATTTTGGAGCCTCATGTTGGAGGCACAACACAAATACATACATTTTCAAAGAAGATTTTAGAAAGAACAGAAGAAAGTCAGCATGGGCAAACAGCAGAGTAAGAAAGTCTATTAAAAATAAAAAGCCATCCTTCAAAAACCTGCAGTTCAATATGAATAAAGAAACCAGAAAAGAACAGGAACCTTCATAGCTTAAATGTAAAAACTCAGTAAGGCCAGACAAAAAAAAAAGCTAAAATCTTATCAGGAGCAGAAAGTCTGTCAGACAGTCTAAAGGCCCAATAAACAGTCAAGGCATAAAATGAGAGCTTGGATGAGATGACAACATAGATGACAACATAGCAGAAGAACTAAATTACTATTTTGAATCTCTCTGCTTCAGGTAGGCATTTGAAGATTTTTTTTTAAAGCCAGAACTCTTTTTCACAGAGAACACAAAAGAGAATACAAATATCAGATTTAAATGTCAGGAGTACAGCTTGTAGGACAACTTGACGAAATGAATGATTTTAGATCACCAAAGCCAAATGCATGCTTCCAAGAGCTCTGCTGAAATTCGAGGAAGAAATGGTTGAAATACGGACTGAAGTATGTAACTTTGCTCTTAAAATTGCCTTGCTACGAGAGGACCAGAAGGAGACTTCCTCTGGAGATCTAGGGCACCACAGGTCAATAAGCCTATACTCTGAATGAAACTGATAGAAAAGATGATGAAGTCTGGAAACCATTGTGCAGCAGGAAAACTATAACATAGTTGCCATCACGGAAATGTGGTGGGTTGACTTGCACAACTGGAGTGCTGCAGTAGATGGCTATAAACTCTTCAGAAGGGATAAGCAAGGAAGAAGAGATGGTGGGGTATCTCTGTATGTTAGGGAATGTTTTGACTGTCTAGAGGTTGACGATGGTGACGATAGGGTTAAATGTTTATGGGTAAGAATCAGGGGGAAGGCTGACAAGGAAGATACCATGGTGGGAGTCTGTTATAGACCACCCAACCAGGATGAAGCGGCAGACAAAATATTCTATAAGCAGCTGGGAGAGGTCTCACAATTGCTAGCCCTTGTTCTCGTGGGGGACTTCAATTTACCAGGCGTCTGCCGGAAATACAATACAGTGGAGAGGAAACAGTCCAGGAGGTTCCTGGAGTGTGTGGAAGATAGCTTCCTGAAACAGTTGGTGAGGGAGCCAACTAGGGAAAGTGCCCAGCTGGACATGTTGTTTGTGAACAGAGAAAGATTTGTGGGTGATGTGACAGTTGGAGGCCGTCTTGGGCATAGCGATCATGAAATGAAAGCGTTTTCAGTTCTTGGAGAAGTAAGGAGGAGCATCAGCAGGACTGCCACCTTGGACTTCTGGAGGGCAGACT
>VYZW01019093.1:108421-183570 GCA_013401315.1 Balaeniceps rex | reverse complement strand
CTACAGCAGTGAAATGTGTGTTATCTTCCCCTCCTGTACTTAGTTCACATAGACAGCGAGAGTCTACCAATGATATCAGTTACTCCATTAGCTGAAACAACAGAGGCTCATGTTGGCACCCATGGAAGGAATGTGACTTGTTCCACAAGAAACTGTTTTGGTGTGGGAGTCAGCATGCAAGTCTAAGGAAAATATGTGCCAGAATGCCAATATTAAAAGTTTGAAAAGTCAAATTGTGAAGCTGAGGAAATGTCAAAACTGTACTCAACAAGCATACATTGCTTTCCCCCCCAGCATTCTTGTTTTGTTCAGTACACAGGATGGGCAATGAATGAGGCAGAAGCTGGCAAGAACAGAAGGCATGTTCTCTGCTTTAAAAGCTGGTCTGGGACCTAGGGTGGCTGAGTTTTATTCCAAATTCAGCTGCCACCTTTCTACAGAATGTTGGACAAAAGTGTATGTCCTGGTTTCAGCTGGGATAAAGTTAATTTTCTTCCTAGTAGCTGGTACAGTGCTGTGTTTTGGATTTAGTATCAGAATANGGTGGTGAGCAATTGCATTGTGCATCACTTGTTTTGTATATTCTTTTATCATTATCATTATCATTATCATTATTATTATTATTATTATTATTACTTTCTCTTCCTCTGCTGTCCTAGTAAACTGCCTTTATCTCAACTCACAGGTTTTACTCTTTTTTCCAATTCTCTCCTCCTGAGTGAGCGAGCAGCTGCATGGTGCTTAGTTGCCAACCGGGGTTAAACCATGACAGGGTAACAATAACTAATATATACAGGAAAGGTGGATTATGTTGTGCAATTCACCTTAAATCTGCTATATCTTAACTTGATTGTCATTTCAACCTTAACTTTCTTTTAATACACTTTTTCCAAAACCATTTTGATACACATTGAGATGGGTCCGTTTCTTATACTCAGGAATGCCCGTTAGCAGGCTGTTCAATGAAAATCTGTTGCATACAAGGGGCTGAGTTATTCATTCTGCTGCAGCCCTGTCTCCAGGAGCCCTGCCATCCCAGTGTCTCAGCCTTACACTGACACATACCGCAATGTGTCCTGATGACCATGTGGATCTGTTCATGGGCAGGCAGAAGTCAAGCAGGTTTTAAGCCGCTGTAGCCTATACTAAGATTTGAATCCACTCCTGGCTGGCTCTTCACCAGGAGAATTCTGAAAATGTTATGATATCATCTTTATCATCCGTCTGAGACCTTGTAACAGATAAAGTTTGGTCAGGAGGAAGTGCAACCACGATACGTGCATGCATTGTTTAGAGATATATACGTGTGCGTGTATGCATGATGTACCACAGGCTCATGTCATAACCTTTTGCAAGAACCCTGTGTAAGAACTTGCTGCTTTTTTACCTTGCAGTTGACTGGATCTTGCTGTTTTGCAGTATTAGCGAAGAGGAAAACACATTTTTCTTGAATTGTTTTTCCCCTCGTATTTGTGAGAACACTGGGATCCTCACTGATCTGTGCCTGATGGGAACCACTATCCAAAATGCTACAGCTGAAGTGAATGACCTTTGCCAATACTGAGTTCGTCTTGCAGAAACCAGTGGCCAGGGAAAGAACAAGAGAGCGAGACACAGCTCCGACAGTAATGGGCTGTAATTGAGTTCTCAGCCTTGCTTTAACTGCCTTGGTGCGATTGCCTGTGAAAATTGCTCTGTTTTATGCTCTTTGTTAGGTTCTGTCAAGCCCCATTTAAAATAATGAGGCCCCTTCACTCACTTTCTCTCCGTAGAGTTCAGAGCAGACAAGAGAACTTTCAAAGGAAGAACAAAAACTCATCTGCAGAGAAGAGGGGGATGTTGTAAATTACTGATACCCAGGTTTCTTGCAGAGGCAGTTAGCCAGTTGTGACCTTGACCAAAGGACAAATCAAACACACATTATCTAGCTCTTTCAGCCAATGCATTCTGTTCCCAGGAGGTGCAAACTCACGCTGGATGCCCGATAAAGCTGCTTCTCTCTAGCAGCTGATCCATCTCTTTCATCAAGTGTGCGAATCCACAACACACATCACAGGAGCAGGACGGATATAAAGACTAATGGGTCTTAGATGGCCCTTTATGAAAGCCATGTTTGAATTGGGAGCAAAGGCCATGTGTAGAGAGGTGCCGAGCATTCACAACTGTGCATTTCTCCTGTGGAGGCTGAAATGCCCACAGTTCCCTTTGCATGTGGGACAGCTGTACCAAGAAATGGTTGATCTCACCACCAGGTATGTGCTGTAACTATCCACAACTGTTTAGTGTGCAACAACCTGCATGCCGTACAATATCAATCAGCAGATCCTGCAACTACAGAGATTAATGAAAGCATATTTTGCCCTCACAGGACTCCTTTTAATCACCCTTGAAAAAAATCTAAAATATGAATGTTTTGGTTTACAGCAAACCAGTCTTTAACCATTTTTAATGAGGCAAAAGGTTTTAGAGCCATTCAATAATATCTGAGTGGTTTAGAGAAAGTTTTCACATGAATAAATTGCAAAAAATTGCAAAATATTTTCCTTACTGAAAATGCCAATACTTATCCTCTTAATAAAAAGATTAACTTCAAAAAGCTATTTCTTTTAATGCAGTTTTTCTTATTAAAACTATCCCACTAACTCTACTTCTGGACTGGGCACTGGAGACAATCACTCTTAGGGCAAAACTATCTCTTGAACATGAAGGTTCCCATTGTGTTGCTGGAGGAAAAATGCTTCCAAAAAGATGGTTCAATCTGAAAATGTGGGAAATAGCTCCAAAACTGTGTGGAGAGAACTGACTTTCCTATAAGTCTACCTGATTCGAGATTTGGATTTTCTCCAAACAGCCTACTTGTCAGTAGCGAAGGGAAGTTGGAGGAATCAAATGAGATGACTACATGCTACATGCCTTTCCAGGATGTCACTCAGTTGAAACCTCTCCTTGGATTCCAGTTTCAAAACCGTCTTGCATTGCCATAAGACAATCCACAAAACACACTGCGATTTGTGGGAATGCCCCCTTAGGAACAAGGCTGGTGGGGAGAAGCTGAGAGACTGTCCAGTGAGTGAATCCAAAGAAGTTGACTCTAGTCCTTTTTACCGTGGGGAGGAGAGAAGGGGAAGAAAGTTATTTTTTATGCAAACAGAAATGAGAAAACCAAGTCTGGACACAGGAGCCCACCAATGCCTCAGTTCTTTTGTTGGCTCTGATAGACACTCCTTGTGCAACACAAAGCCCTGTACACATACTGTACTTCCCACTGGTGTGAGAAGACACATACTGTTGGGAATACATTCGTTTTTCCCAGCAGGAGTTTTTATACAGCTCAGAACCATTGTTCTGAGACAAAGGTGGGCATAGGTTTAATTACTGCTTCCTTTCCTTGTACTAAGAGGATTGAATACAGACACAAGTCCAGCTGACATCAGTATCCTTACTGATGAAGGCAGGAGCCCAGGGCTTGAGGGTGGAGTGGTCTCGTGCTTCTGGGCTGAGAAATGAAGAGCCGGTTGATTTGTCTCTATCACAACAGCAACAAACCTCAGCATCTCCTACTTTATAACTCTGTTCTGAGAAAGGGGTAGATACCTAAAACTTTGAGATGCAAATTTCTTTTCTTCTCATGAATGGGAAGCCAGAAGAAATAAGCTGACAGACTGAAAACCCTGTAGAAAAGGCATAAGTACCTGGCAAACGGAGGCCTGGAAGATCTCATCACATGACACAAATTCTAGCACTGGCCTTGCTTGCAATGTATTAACAAAGCATTAGATGTCTCTTTGTGCCTTGCAAAGCTCCAGACAGGACACAGTCCCGGGAAAAAAAAGGAAAAACAAAGCTGGAGCTCAGTCTGTGCAGAAACATTTCTGCCTTTTTGCTTGCTCCTGTTGTGGTGGTATTTAGTAAATTCCACCTGTTTAGGAAGGAACGTGCTTCTGCAGTTCATGATATCAACAAACAAATGGCATTACACTCTCTGTGTTAGGCATGTCCTTCTGAGTATGTTGGCCAGCGTTAAACTTTGAAGCTGTTGGAGCAGCATATGGTGTGGCAGGTAGACAAACAGTGTGCTCTTGCAAAGTTTAAATAAGAGGTCCAGCTCTAGGATGACTTTTACCTTGCCCACCTGCAGTAGAAAAACGTATCCTAAAATACTGATCCAGCAGCAACATGTGAGGCTGCCAGAAAACACGACAGGCAGTATGTGGCTGGGAGGGTTTCTCAGAGCTGCTGTGGTCCGGAGGAGGGACCCTCTGTAAGGTAGTAAACAACATCCTTTCCTCCCAGGGAGCAAGAAACTGAGTCGTCTCTGTTCTGGATGCTTGCCTCTTAAGCCATCTTCTCCTGTGTTATCAGCAGTTTACAACATTCAACATTTCCCTTAGGTAGAAAGAAAGGAAGTGCAGTTTATTATTTAGTCATAAGTGTAGTTTTATGATCTCTTAATTGGTGAAGAGACAAGAATTGTTTGCTATTCCAGCTCTGACCACATGCAGAGCTGCAGAAAGAGACACAAGGCTGAGTCTGCAAGAAACCTTGTGATAACTCATTGCTAACAAACCCCAGAGCTGCTGCTTTTCTTCCACACTATTGCTTTTCAGGATTCATTATGCTTTCTTCCTTCCCTTTTGCACACTTTCCTTTTGTCTTTTCACAAAGATCCCATTACCAGTTCTCTCACCTTGCTTCTCACTATCTCAGAATCTGGTCATATATTTTTATGTTTTTTCTCCCCTTCTCCCCTTCTCCCCTTTCTCCCCTTCCTCTGTCCATAACTTTGTTCTTCTGTGTATGAGAGGGCATAGACAAAGCATTGTGAACTCCAGCCTTTTAGTATGGTATTTATTTGCCTTCTGGATGGTTTTATCCTTACAGCTATTTATTATTGGCTGTTTTCATTCCTTGGCATTTCTCAGTGTTGGCACTCAGCTTCCTTTATTATACACACCAGTCAGTGAAATTTATATTCACTGCCCTCTCATAATAATAATAAAAAGGAGGGAAGATATCTTATTATGTTGTGTGTCTTGTGCATTTATTAGCAGCTTGGAAGGTCTCTTTGGCAGTGGTGTTGCTGATAGAGTTCTGAAGCCATCCGATTTGAGACAGAAAATGGCATTAGTCCTGCAATGACAAAGACTTTACATGCCTCATCTTGCTAACTAGCTTATTGTCAACTGCTTGGTTGCTTTTTATTAAGACATTTTTTTGTGCTATTATTTTTTATTTCACTTACATTGCTCGTGTACATTTAAAACTGCTGTTCACCTTGCTGCCTGGGGCTTTCTGTAGCACAAGATGTACATGAACTATGACTTAAAGATGTCTATGGAAGAACTGGAGAGCTGGGAACTACGTGTTCACATAGCATCATCCATTAAATTTTAGGGACTTGGGTTGAATGGTAGTGTAGAACTAAAGGAAAATAATGTGCTAGTGGTACGTGCTGTGCACGTATTTGCCCATGCCACAGAACAACATAGTGGGGGCTGCCAGCCAAGCAGAGACCCCAAGCTAAATGAAGAAAGCCATACAGAATAATCAGGAAATTCTTGCAACGCAATCAGTGCCACACAAGTAATCTAAGAGTTATGTTTACAAAAAGCTGACCAAGGACTGGGATGAGGCTGTCAAATCCATTTTACCTGAATCACACCCTGACCTGAGACTTGTCTGAAAAGCTGACAAAATAACATGCTCTGCCACGAGTCTCTGACGTATTCTTCAGTGTGAGTGTTCACTGCAGTAACCAGGCAGAACTTGGAGGCTTAACATATCTGTTTGCTGCATCATCTCCCAGGGGAGAGATCCAATACCGTATTATTACTATTGGACTGAACTTAAGAGGCATTTTCGTCTCTCTACAGTCAATTATTTCTCAGAGGTGGCTTGACTTTGGCCATGTAAGAACCAATCTATACAAGACTCATTAGCATTGTAACTGCAGAGGGATTGCACCTTTGTCATTCTTTGCTTAAAGATTTGTTCTGGGAAGAAGGAGGTTTGCATTTAAAAAAAGCAACCCACCTTCATTTGGGATCATCATCTCTCCTTTACTCTAGCCAAGTCAGTAGCCAGAAAACTGAAGATAGGTGGCCAGGCCATGCTAGTAATAGAATGGCATTTGCAGAAATATGAAATCCATGCTGAGCTCCACATCTCAGCCACCGAAACAAGTCTCTGCTGATAGTCTGCGGTCTCAGTTAGATATTATGGCTCGGGACTGAAGTCTCCAGGTGTGTAACCTGTTGCTCAAGCTGATTTTCTGACTTGTGAGGCAGTACGGTGTCCAGACAGGTCCTGGGTCACAAGCCTGCTGTGCCAGCAGCATAGCTGGGGAAACGCCACAGTGCTGCACTGTGCCACTAGGTGAGAAGTGCGGAGGGGGTAACACGGGAGCCCCCTTTCTTGCAAAACTGATCGGTCCGAAGCTGCAAGGAAATCACCTTCCTATGATAACTGGTCCAGGACCATAGGAAGTCAGAGTCCGACCTTAGGATTTGGGCGGGGAAGGGATTGTCAGGGTATAAAGAGCTGCCCCCTGTAAGAAAGGGGACTTGTGCAGATAGCTGAAGAAGTTGGCAAGCTCCCCTTGAGCTGGTTTGGATTCAATGAGTTTGGCAAAGCTTTGGGAAGAAAGAAGAATATGGGGAAGAAATATTTATAAGGAATCCACTTAGTCTAACTGCAATCTGAATTTCAGTTTGTTTGACTTGAATATTTGGGGGAGATGTGGAAGGAACATTGGAGCTCCCAACAGCAAAACCTGGGAATCAGAAAACATCTAGGAGAAAATCTTTCTTTTACTTTGCTATGAATCACTTGGCACAATCTTCTTTACATGCCAGCCTGAAAGACCCTGTCTTTCATGCCTCTGATCCCAGTTTTAATTACACTCCGCTCAAAACTCAGTCTCAGTGGTCCTCACAGGAGGCAATGCAGCAGCCTGCAAAAGTGATTCAGGGGAGAGGTGAGGAGCGGAGAGTGGTGGAAGTCTCGCTTCTATCTGGGATATTTTTATACTGCTCTCATCAGCACAGTACCAGTATGCCTTCTACTAGCACAACAAGCTGCACAATTAGCATCATGTAACTGTGCTTCTTTCTTCTCCCTCCCACACCCCTATGCACAGGGGGTTTTTGTTTTTACCTAAATACTTTATATGCAGAACTATAAGTTTATAGATCTTCTGTACCTGCTACTGAAGACGGTGGGTTGCTAGTGGCTAAGCCAGAAGCATTCTGGCAATGTGAAACATCTTCACATGTCACAGTTATTTCTTCTTTTAAAAAAAAAAAAAAAATATATACACTGAAAGCTACCAGCGTAGTCAGTGCCAACAGGGAAGATACAGGAGCTGTTTCCTAATAGTGCTGCAGGAAGAGCAGGCAAAATAGTGCTGCAGGAAGAGCAGGCAACCATGTCGGTATGATAGGTGAGAGGTAAAGGCCAGGTAGGTGTGTTTGATGAGTAGCAGTGGCGAGTCTGCTCCCAAGGATCCCATGTTCCCCACAGCAACGAGGCAGACAGGGAAGTGAGGCTGAAATATAGCAAAATGAGAAGCGAGACTACAATGTACAACTAAGCAGAGCTTTTTTCCTGGGCCATGAATAGGGGGAATACTGTAGGCCTCGCATGCCTGCCTCCTTTGGTGCCATTTGATCTCTAATTGCTGCAGCAGCTTTGATGGGCTATGATCCCCACTGTGGCTTTGAGACAAAGTAAAATATGGGCAAAGTAAGAAGTCATCGATTCTGGTACATAATTCATAAAACTTCTGTGTAAAAGATCCAGTTCATGAATTCCAACTTGATGAAATATTCAAAGGAAGATAAATATATTTGCAGGTATTAGACACTCTGGCACTTAAAATCTCTCAGGACATTGTGCCAGAGAGTTCCCAGCCACGTTCATCACACTGTGCTGCGAGTAACCTGCTGCAGAGTGCACACTCTGCCAGCTGAGGAGAGCTAGGAGAGCAGGCAGCCAGAGAGCCAATAACAGTACCAAACCCACTACGCAACGGCTACATGGCCAAGGGGCTGGGAATGGGCAGCAAAGTCTCTGAGGTAGACGTGTTTGGCCTCTGAAGGTCTAGTCACCAGTCAGCAGGGTCTGAGGGCAGCTTGGTGCATCCTACGCACTGCTTTGTGAGAAGATATACAACAGAGTGAGAAGTCTGGGAAAACCCCCAGAAAATGTTTCCTCCGAGTGGAGCCGCTCAGCTGTGCTGGCCTGTCCCAGTGGCGCACTGGAGTGTGTGAGCCATTGGAGATCTGGTGGACAAGGCGCTAGCAAGGTCCTGAGTGGGCAGAGGAGGGCACCAGACACCAAGTAGGCATTTGCTATCAGTGCTCTCTCTGGTATATTCTCACAGCCATCATCGAAGGCCCTGTGGGGAAGCTCTCTGGAAATGCGGTGGTGGGATCTCCCCTCCCCGTGCACCAGGGACCTGGTTGGCTGTGATCACCACTGCTCTCTCAGTACTCACATTTCCCAGCCCAGGAGAGAGGCACCTAGATCCTGCTACCCTGAGCTCCCAAGGACATCACCTCTGACATCCCAGAGTCCCTCAAGGCATTAGCACCCCACACTCCCCCCAAAGCATCACCATTGAAGACACAGACAGGTACAGTTTCTCTTTTCAGGAAAACATAGTCTTTAAGGCCTTGTCATGATGATCAAGTCTGTTGCACCTCACTCACCAGAAGGTTGTATCAGTGTTTAGAAAGTGTCTACCTGATGAAATATGAGGGAATTTTGAGCTGATAGAGCTTGTGACCCCCTCTCTTTTGTGTTGGGCTAGGCAGTCTCATTCTGTGAGCTGGGGAAGGAGTGCCGTGCCCCCTTTCCAAAACTCTGGTGGGAGACCTGGCCAAACACTGTGTCTGGCAGGGTCTGAGAGCTCTTTTGCGTGCTAGACAGGAAAGTCAGCCAGATGCAAGATGAGAGGGAAGAACAGAGGCCATTGAGCTGCACCCTTTGAGGAGCTAGAAAGCAATATGTCAGAAAAGTGTCTAAGGTCCAACAGTCCAAAGACTTCTTGGTGCTGTTCAGTTTATGAACTACCCTATGCTCAGAGCTGTACAGGAAGGAAAAATTTGGATCTTCCTGTGCCTGGAATAATTTTTATATTTATCTTAGCCTTATAGCTCAGATTCTCAAGATTGTGCTTATAGCTGTTTTCTGATTGCTCTTTTTGGATGGGAGTTAAAACTTAGGAATATATGATGTCAAAATGCAAGGACGAGTCCCTGAAATGATGACCTCAGTGCAGTAATATCCTAATGGTTATAATAAGCATGAACTTCTTACTCAGGCGCTAAGTGGGTGGCTGAGAAAACAGGAGTCACAAAACAGAAACTATGGGGATTCAGCAACACTACAGGAGAAAAACAGTTGAAGATACTCTGAGAAAGGTTTTGCAGGAATCATCACTGAGTGGTAGTTTGTCCCAATGGCATTTAAGGAATTGCTTCTTTGTAGGTTTCCTAACCCGTGCTGGAAGTGGCTTTCCACTGGAATTCTGGGCAGAAATTCACTGAAGTCTTGGAGAGGTGTCCGTATGCTGCTAAGCAGTCATAAGTGTATATATGTAACTATAAAGCTAAAACAAACACATTTGGTGAGCCAAGGAAGACATGGTTTGCCTATAACAGCCACCCAATGTCCAGAGTGGTGGGAATCAGATCATCTTTCTTCTCCAGATCAGCAAAGACTGAACCAGCTCATATTTGGTATAGAAATGGGATGAATTTGCAATAACTTCACTGCTGATTGGGAAGATTATAAAATTTCTGCCAACTCTGTTTTCTACATATGTTTTTTCAAGTATGTTTTTTCAAAGTTAAAATTGTCATTAAACTTATTTTAAATGTCAACCTTCTCTAGTCTTCAGATTCCAGCCCTCAGGAGAGGAAAAGCTTTTATAAGGTCAAGAATCAGCTGTAACAGAATTGCAATCAATGTCTTCAGGAAGACAAAGATTGTCTTAGTTGCTATTTTCTCCTCTTTCATTATTAATGCAGCTGATGGGCCTAGGGTAAAGACAAATAGGAGAAGAAAATATTGTTGCCAAACATCTTAAAAGGTTTTCATCTGGAGTACTGAGAGTTATTACATTTCCAGAGAGCATAGAATAATTTGTTTATCTCTTCAGTAGTTATACTCTTTCATTCAATGCAGTTGCAAGTTGTTTTATATTATTATACAAGTGCCAACAGATCCATAGAGAGACTATTTACTTTCAAAGTGTAGTAACCTACGTGTGTACATTAAGATATTAGCATGCAAACTGCAGGGTACTCCTAAAGGCTAATTTACGTAAAAATAAAGGCAATCAGTCTGCTCAGACTTTTTCCACAGTCAATGAAGGGAGAGAGCTCTTCTAAGCAGGCCAACTCACAGCATTTAACATTAAGTATAACCATTCTCTTTCCACAGGCTGTAAAGAGAGGCTGGCCCACCCCATATTAGCATTATTCTTGTAAATACCCCCATGACTAGAGCATTTGTTGACACAGTGACATTGAGGAAGGTTAAATCCAGCTTTAACAACCAAGTGCATTTATAATGGATTCGTTAAACTGCATTAAATCCTTGCACACCCTCTGGAAAATGGAAGTGAGTAAGCTGAGCAGAATAAAGGCTACATTTGTTCTGAAGAAGAATCTATCACCAGATCTGAATGCAGTCAAACAGGCTTTTAAAAAAAAAGGCGTGTTTTTTTTTTTCTGAATATCACTGTATGGACAATATTCCTATAAGCATTAGCACAAGGTAGATTGCCTGCTGTAAGTTTATACCCTGCTTTGCTGTGCACTACTTTTTCCATGGGCAGATCTTGAGAGTCTAAAGCCTCTGCCCTGGAATTGCTGATCTGATATCTACAAAGCCCTAGTTATTACAGTGAAAATTGCAGAGGGATCTCAGTTGCCAGACCTTGCTGACTAAACTAGTGAGAGCCAGAGAGGTTAATCAATTATCAAGTGAAAGTGGTCAATTTTTTTACCTCTCTTTTTACTATATTCAGAAGGAAACACAGTATCTTCTTCTTTGGCAGGCTGTGGCAGATGACGTTTGTCTGCAGTTGCCTCAAGAAATGGATTTTACTTAAGCAAAACTTTTCCTTTGTTGGTCTTCATATCTGGTCTGGAAACATTTGGTAGGTGGAGACAAGAGCTGTCTCAGTATTTCACTTGTGAATTTACAAGAATTATGACTTTGACTAAAAATACAAATAAAATAAAGGCTATCAAAGACCACTGCAGGTGGTGCATGGAGAAAGCTGTTTTTGAAACAGACCTAAGCTGGTTTAATTGCAAAGGCTTTCCCAGGTCAGAAATGTGGTGCATCATGAGAGCCATGAGGCATTGTTGCAGACATGGAAAAGGAAGTGAAGTGCTGGTCACTGACAGCTTATGGCCACAGTTGCTTGCTCACGGTTTGCTTGATGGTATTCATCCCTTGTCTTTCGTTCTTTTGGCAATTTGGCTAAGGAGGAGCATACAGATGTTCACTGTATTTACAGAAGTGTTTTTGCTCATCTTAATCTTTTTTGAAAGCTCTTTAAATTGTTGTGGAGAGAAAAAACACTATTTGAAAGGAAACTGTTTTAGGATGTCATAAGGTAGACTTTCTTCCTAGTACATTCCACATCCCTTTATTAATCAGAAAAATGTCGTCCATGGATAAAACATAGAAAATGCTCCTGCTGCAGGTGGAGAGGATCTCTTCAGAGTTGAGAAGCAGCACCCAGGAATCTTCTATAAAATTAATTTAGTGCTGTTGTCTGTCTGACACTTGAACTGGACTTTGTGGCCAGCATCTCACCCACAGATGTGCAAATGCAGCTCACAGCTGATCACTCATTATTGCGGATCTGGACTTCTCCTGAACAGAGAGGGGTTCTCTGTTTTGCTTCAAGTGCTTTAATTCTGTGATGGGCACAAACAAGGTTTAGGACAGAGCTGTCAGTCTGACACAGTGGGAGACAAAGGAGGATTGAAGTCAAGTATCTTGGGATGAACAGCTACAACATCAAGGGCCCACACTGTATCAAGGGCCTGCTCTTGAAGGATACTTTTTGAGATTAGCTAAATTTTACAAAACAGAGCACTGATCAGTTTCATGCAAATAAATAAAGCAGTAAATCTCCTTTTCAAAAAGAGATTGTAACATGATAAAATATTCAACAAGGAAAACAGGACAAGTTTCAAAGCGAAGAGGAAAAGGCAAATTATCTCATGAATGGCACTGCACCATCTCAGATCTTTCACTTCCACACCAGAGATGACTATCTCATTAGGAAAATGCAGAAGATTGTTTCTATACAGACTGGAGGAAAGGGTATTTAACAGGAAGTCAGGTGAGAAGAAAAAGTGTTATCTGGTTAACTGTGTGATTAGATAGAAAAATAATATTTCTGAGGAACACTAACATCAGTGGAACTAGTAGTTTAGTATCTTGCCCCCCACTACTATAGTCCAGGTCTCCATATCCTCTGTCTGACATTTTGTGGCACATCCACAAGCATGGCTGTCAGAAATAGCTAGATTCACAGACAAAGCAGAAATCGCACAAAAGGATCAAATAAGGCCTTAGTTTTTGTGCCAGCCTTGATAATGTGTTTTTGTTTTCATAGTGGCTTTGTTATAACTTTGAGGAATGTCATGCTACTTCTAATTCCACATAGGATCGAGATGAGCTGTCAGTTTCCACCACAAGACACCGTGAATAGCTTTAGAGGGAAAAAGTTCCCACTGCAAATTTGGAAGACCAGCCAAGCACAGATCTGCTGTTTTATACCTAAATAATGGGGAAGGAGACATTCTGGAGGGATTCATCTCACCTAACCTTCATTTGACTAAAGGGCAGTGTCTACAACGCAGTTGGATATATCTGACTTAATGACCTTAGTTCCCCTTCGTAGCTAATCGAGACCTAGTCAATACAGCCAGTGAAGACTAGATAGCAATTCTTCCCCTTCCCACTTTTTCACAGAATATTTTCCAGTAGTCCCAGAAGCCTCTGCCATGAGGCGTATTGGCCATTCTGAATAGACATGTTAAGAGTCATTCCCTGTCCCAGAGAATTTCTAGTTCAGTTAGTCAAGACAGAAAAAAGTGGGAGAAAGGCATTATTATCATGTACTACAACTGTGTTATTTCTTTCCCCTTGTTCCTAAGTGACGTGAAGTGCATACAAATTAAATTCAAACCAGGGAGTGTCAGGAGGATGTGAAATAGCATTATTTGGAACAGAGTTCTGAAGGAAAATGTGCAATGCATCACTAACTGTGGAGAGATACAGCCAGACCTTCAGCTCACCTTTCTTCCAGGGGCAAACACACATCCAGCTTCTTCATGGAAAAATGCAGTGCATTTCTTTCCAGCAAAACACATTGATGGTTGATGAAAACAGTCCCATTTCCACAGTGTAAAAATATTGCGGCATAGCAGATGCCATAAAGGTCCACACTTGCACGCTTACGCTTATGGCTAATGCAATAAAAGCAGACTGAGCTCCATCATGGTGTTGCATTTTACATAAGGTAAGGACATGTACACAGAGAGTTACAGATGACTGACAACTCAGTAGGCCAGCAGAAGTTGATCATGTGCCTGAAAATTGAGATTTATGAGGAATCTCATTTTCCCACTCTAATTTGTTACTGTTACTTTGCGCAGAGTAGGTCTTACTCCAGGAGTGATCCCATCAGGCTTAGGTGAAAATTTTGTCCTCATTAGAGCAAAATATGCAAAATACGAGCAGAACAATGGAAAAAAGAAAACATGTTGCTGGGCTTCTGTGGAGCAAGTAAAATTGCTTACACAGAAGGTAAGACAAGATGTCCTGATGATTCCTAATGGCCTTATAATCCATGAGACTTGAACTTCTGAGAAGGATAAGAAAGATAAAAATCAAAAAGGAATGTAGGACTTTGCTCATTAGTCTTGACAAGTTTAATTCGCTTTTGTATTTGGATGAGAATAACTTCCCATGTGGCCATCACATAAATCCCACTAACATAGTATTTTTTGCTACAGTGAAGGTTGGATGTAGCTTAGAGTATCTTGTCTGAGATCTGGCAGTAAAAGTGTCAAACTGACATTGTTTTTCAGTACTTTTGATACATCTTTCATAAAAGCCAGCAAACAGCAGTGGGAATAGGAGTAAAGATGGCAATCCCACCTTCCTTTGGCCACAGCTGAAATTAATGTTTCATGAGTTCTTGCTGATGGACGTGAACTTAAAGAAAATAATTTTTACTATTTACATTCATAGTAATAAGCTCAAGTGCCAGAGATCTAGCATGAAAAATATTAACAACTGAAAAGGCTTATGGGTATATATTTTTCAGTATATATATATGTGTGTGTGTGTGCGTGTGCGTATATTATTGGAATTAGGGGTACAGCTACATAGCTACACTATGAATGAGTGTAGCATTAGACCCAAACACCATACCCTTAGATGGTGTTTCTGAGACTAACTCTGTTGTTATTTCTAGGATGAGTCTTTGTTATGTTCAGATGAGCTATAACTATATAGAAGAAGATATTAAAAGTTAGAGATAAGAGGTACATGTCTTCACTCCTTGAATTTATGCCTTATGAATCAACTAAAACAAATCTTTTAAAAATGTTCCAGCATGTCAGCACAAACTTTATAACCTGGATACCTTTACCAAGAGAATTCAGGAACCTCTGTTCCATTGACTCGCAATAAAGATTAATCTCTTAAGTGCCTGTTATTTTGAAAATTACACTTAACTCCAGTTCCTCAAGGGTATTTAGTCCTGTAACTTCTATTCATTTGAATGGAAATATCTCTGAGGACATGAACTCTAAATCTAAGTAAGCACATGTGAAAATGTTACTCTAAATATCTAGCATTAGGGACATATCTCCAGCTGAAAGTTAGTTCAGAATAAAGTAGCATGTACATTTAAGTGTAGGAAATATTCTGGAATAAATCTGTGAATGCGAGCATGTGATCCACCACCAGCAACCTGTGGTAGTTTAACAAGTCACTGACTTTTGGTCAAGCCACACTAAATCTCCGGTGGGGCAGTTCGTGCTCTTGCTGCTTGTAAGGTAATGAGGCTTAATACTAAGCATCAGCTGATGATATGAAAAATAGTGTTTTTCTGCCCATAACCTGTATGTGGATATGCTTAGTGTCCACATATAGTGCTTTATTTCCATTCAACTAAGTTTACTGTCCAAGCAGATTACATTAAAGTGAAGCGAGGCACTGTTACTCTTGAGTAGGTCTCTACCTAAATCAGTCTTTCAGGTAAAACTAGGCAGTTCAGCTAGGCATCTAGGCTAACTTAGGTTTCTTCTACAGCCTGTAAAAGTGGTGGAGAGATATAACCATGCCCAAAGGCAATTCATCCTGTTCTAAGACAGCATCTAAGAGAGTTGCTATCGGCTAGAGAGCAAATCTAGACAACAAGGCTGCAGAAATCATTTACTGTTTAGAAGGCAAAAGTAAGAAAGATTAATCCTGTCTCAAACGTCCAAATACAGAGCTGTTCAGAAATTGTGGAATAGGTTTTCCTGAGTAATTCCATGCACAGGGTAGCTTTAAATCTTCATAAACTAGCCACAGTGATATGTGGAACACCAGATATGACATCCAGTGCATTTTTTTCTAAAATCATGAAAAGAAAAAAAAAAAGGGAACTACTGTGGTGCTTTTGCCTACCATGTAATATTTCGGGAATGAAAATAACTGAAATTGTTTAAAATTTGACAGTTCGGATTCTAGAGCTTATTTCCAGGAAAGTTCAACATTCATATTACAATGCAAAGACTAGGATGGGGGAGGTGAGACATGTTAGGTTTAGCGCTCTACGGTTTTCTTGCATGACAAAACACTGCATTTTGGGGTAGAGTTTCTGTAAAGGTGGCTGAAAATATCTTCATACAAAATCGTTTACTTATGATATTTTCTCATTTACATAGTGTTGTATCTCATGCTTCAGGCTTTGAGCCTACAAATGGATTCATATGAGTAGATTTAGTTTACTGAAATGTCTAGTCTGTGTTACGTTTTTATCCTGGGATGATTCACACATATTCAGTTACCTAACTGAAAAGTATGTCTTTCATTAACAGTTAAGAAAGGTTAAAAGCTCTAGAGTTAAGGTGTCAAGTTTGAGAGGTCAGACAAATACTTAAACTCTAACCGCAGTTCATTACAGCCGCTGTCTTTTTGCGACTATATGAAAAACAGAAGTCAGTTCTTTTAAATTCTGCTCATCTACATGCAATGCAAGAAGGAATTTATCTTATTTTTATCACTAAAAAATCAGTGCTGTGTAATGTTATAGGACCGCACTGAATTTCACAGTGACCTGATAGCTTCTGTCACACGGTCTTGGAGCAGTTGGGAAGCAATCTAATGCATTTGGCCAGTTGCATTGTGCTGTGTATGAAAGGCCAGAACCCTTCCTGACCCTGTGCCGATGAGATTCAACCTCCCTTTTATTGGGTTAATAAAACTATAAATATTGTCAATGGCCCTAAAAGCATTCATTCCTTTTTAAAGTCCACTCACTGCATTTGGTTTGATGACCTTGTCTGGCAATAAACTAACTCTACAGATTATTAATTATTATCAGGAAACCTTTGTGTATGTTTTCAAAGGTGTGAATAATGCCTCACAGATAGGAAAAACACAAGGAGATAGATTCTGGCCCCATGATTTCTGTTCTTTTTTCTCTCCTGCTGTGCTGCAGGGAATACCTACAGGGAGGGAGACAATATCCATTTACTTTTCACAGTGTTCACTCCCATAACTCTAGCTTTGGGAAAGCACCTGCCCCTGTGGGCATGCGTGGGGCACACGTGATGGTTGCTGCAATGAGGCCTGTATGCTGGCTCTACTTGCAATGGCAATTTAAGGCTCTCTAGCTTATAACAAGGGACAAGTGCTGGCTCGTCATAGCACCAGAGGTGAGTGAGTAGATATGGGATGCAACTGGCTGTGCTGGCTGTTGGGGATCTACATTGGGCCAGGCTGAGAGGAACCGCAGGAGCAACAAGCCCGTGGTCTTACCCAGTAGACTTCACAGCAGCATGGAGATTGTAAGCCGTCTCTGCTGGAGACTTTGTGGAAAATTCAGCCACTTTTATAAGGGGAGGTAGGGCATATTAAAGGCCTGGGAATGTTAAACCTACATGCTCCCTCCCTGCATTGAATGGGCTCCCTGTCTATCCGTACTGCGAGCTCTTCAGCAGCTCCTGGGATCATGGACTTTTCCCACTAACTAGACATGCACCAAGGGATCCTCTGGGCTACTGGTGGTCATATGGCCTCTGCATGGCTTTTCTCCATTATCCACTCCCAAGCCAAGCTGAGGAAGCCCATGGTGAAGGGCCTGACTAAGCCTCTGGTGTGCAAGGCTTTCCACGGGGGTACTGCGTACTCTGAGGCTGGGCAAGGAATCAGCCTATATGGCTCACATCACCTCTTGGAGCAGACCACACTGATACTATGCAGTTACCTTGAAGTCACCCTCAGCTCAAAGCAGGTCTTGAAGGTGAAAGCAAGTAAAAAAAAAATTTATTCACAAAATCCAGAATAGACACTATGGTTACAAAGATTTATAAAGACATGTGTGACAAAAATGGAAAGAAAACTACATTTAATCTACTTATCCTGAGATTAAATCTAAAGGTTGGTCTCTTCCCTTGTATTTAGCTGACAAGCTGTTAGACACTTATTTAACCCACGTGGTTAGGGAATCAGTCCTTGGGGACAATCTACCTCTTAACATACATTTATAGGAGATATCCTTGAGCTACAAAAGTATGCTAGAGTTTATATCTAATTATTCCCTTCAGGTTTCCTTGGAGCTACATGTAGATTCTTAACTCCCTTTCTTCATTTCCTCCCCTCAAGGATTATTGATCCTTAATTTATTTTATTTCATATAAATATGTAAAATGACATCCGCATTTTATACAAACAGACTTTTTTTGTTCCTTATTGAACCTAGACATAAGATTATCCAATTACAGAGAGGTGATGGCAAGTCTGGATGATTGATCTCCACCTCTGTTTTTATGGGATAAGGAATAGACACACTTTTCTTCTTCATGTATCTTATCTTCTGGTGGTTGGGCTAGAACAGCAGCACCTTTTCTTTTGGTTCAGTTCGTAGGAAAAATGAGAGCTTGTGTCTACTGCATCTCTGTTAACATGACCTACAAGTTTGTGGCCAACTCACCACATACAGAATGAGTGGTCACCACTGCTGCTCAACCCACAGTTCCCCTCTGATGCCCCTTTACCCTGGCTCTAGGCTGCAGTAGTCCTCTACAACAAAGGTGAGCTTAACACTGCAAATTACACTCTTGTTTACAGGGTGGCTGTATGGAATGGGAGGAGTGGTGTTTGCAGGATCATCCCTGGTTTAGATATTGCTTATTATGATATGACCTGGAGAAGAAGTTATGAATTTCCTTCCTTTCAGTGAGCTACAGTATATCGTTCCTTTGGTTTCGAGGTAGTTAGAAGCATATTAGTTGCAATCTGTAGAAAAGAGAGTAGGGAGGTAAAATAGTGTATGCCAATTCATTGTACAGAGGCCTCCAAACTAGCTTAAGGAGGAAAGGCTCCAGGGCTCTGTTCATTTCTCTCACTGCAGGCATCTAAAGCCATCTGGGATGCCTTACAGTATTCTGCCTGGCTTCCAGCTGCTGCTTCAGGGTGTCCTGTGGGTCCTGCACCATGTCTGCCAACTCTCTGTGAATGTTTCAGATACTCCTGGAGCATTTCAAATGTTCCTGAATGCTTATGCTCGGGGGAGTGAATTAAGTGTTCAATATCTATCATCATACACACTCACACAAAGCAATGACTTTTATTATCTGTATGCTCCTCTCATCCCTGTTATTCTGCTGTTAGCCAAGGACCTTCACCAAGATCAGAGCCTGTGTGTGCCAGGAGCTCTGCACAAAGCTAATGAGAAACAGTCCCTAGCCCAAAAGGATGGAGGGGGGGAAGGTGACATGTCTTGCCCAAGCTTATACAAGGGATCTCTTGCAGAAAAAATAACCAAATTCACATCTGAATCCAGACAACAGCTACCCAGTCCAGACTGTCCTTCTGTAAGGTTCTTTTGCAATATCTGCATTATCTTGTCTGCAAAAAATCTAACACCTTGTGACCCTGCAGGGCTGGTGAAGGAGGGCTGAGTCTGAGTCTGTAAAATATAAACTGAATTAAGACAAAATCAGTCCTGAAATGCAATTATCCCTTTTTTGTTCCTTGAAATATCTCCACTCTCCCTACCTTTCCCTACCTTCATTTCATGCCACTTGGAGTAAGATTTATTTTCAAGCAGAAGTAGTGAATTATGGTCATGGTGCTGCAGCCTCTCAGACCCTATATATCACAGAAAGCTCTTTACCAGCAATGTATTGCTAAGAGTATTTTTGCAAAAACTTCAGCTACTCCACAGGGATTTCTTTACAACACCGCAATGCAAGAAGCAGTTCAATGTTATGGTGCTTGTGTAGGTGTGTATGTCTTCTTGTTTCTGCTCACTCTGTTCAGACTAGAGGATGTATTTCGGGGACCTAACGGGTGTCAAACAAGAGTGGATTTCTTGGCAATGTCTCATAATCTCTGGCAAGCAGGAATTTTGAACAGAAAGATTTTTTTCTACTCTAAGAACCATTGAGGAAACATCCTAACCTTAAATCTCAAATAAATTTGGAGAGTCTCTCTTGGATGCCCCTGATGTATCTTTGTGCCTTGCTTACAGCAGAACTCCTGCTGATTCACTTCCCAATTTCACAAGGGAAAAAAGACAACATATGCATAAGATACTGCCTTGTTGGGCAGTTGTGACATTCAGTCTAATGCTGTGACTGTCAGGGTTGCCTACCTGCTGGCAACCACATTGTCGTGCATCATCTGGCTTTTGCGGCACAGAAGATCAAGGTCAAGGAAGAGTGGCTCTCTGCAAGGGTCTGGGCTTGCCTCACATCAGGTCAGGTACTCGGATGAACTGGCAGCAGTAGCTGAGCACTGCAGACTAAGACCCTTGCCCAGCAGAAACATTCCCGACACCCAAACCCATCACACCCATCACCATGAAGCTTACTATACAGATGAACCATGGGACATAGATATTTCGTCTTGGTCTGTTGTTGACTTTTCCCCTGACTGCTGGATGTAAGCCTCCTGCGGGATTCCATTGACAGCAATGCTGGTCAGACAGCTGCCTGCTGTGTTTGGGTGGCAAAACCGTAGTGCACCATCAAGCCTGAGCTCTGCCCTTGTCAATGCTGAGGCTCCACGTGCTGCTGTTTCCATTTCCCTCTCAAACTATGGGCTCAGAGACACAGCCTTTGTCTTCCACTCACTCACAACTGGGAGATGTTCATCCACAGGCCTAGCCACCCAGCATGTCCAGCCAGCCACTGCTTCGATAGTGAGAAGGAAAGAGGCTGAAAAAGAAGGGAACAGTGTTAGTTTATTGGGGAAATGTAGAGAAAATGCTTCAGAAAATTGTGGGGGCAGGTAATGAAGACCCAGGAAATAGGATTTTAAAGTGTGGGACACTTCTGCCTTGTACTGTGCAAACCAAGACTTTTCTTACTTTTTGCAGGCTGCAGCAGAGTGGTAAAACATATCCTGAGTTTCTAGCTACTACCAACTAACCAAGTATCTTGCTTCACTTCAGTTTAACTAGCGACACTTGATGAAATGTTCTGATAGGTTCTTTTTCCTCATATTGAGAAGAAACAAAGACAGGGAATAACCTGGGAGTAGCAATATAATGCCAAACCTTTTACTTCCACTTTGTTTTGTTTTATCACCACTTTTAACTAGCTCAGTACTGCGAAGACTAGGAGTCAATGCCAGTTGCACACTGGCTTGCATTGCCCTGGTCAAACTTGTAGTGGAAAGGTGTTCTTGCTACAAAAGACCAAGATGCAGATGGCATTTCTGCTGAGTTCTCAGCAGAAAGAAGCAGCTGTTTTTGTAGCTTACTCATTCTGAGAGACGGTCCGATCAATGAGATGTTGCTGGGGAGCGCTGACAAAGGGGTTCTTGCACTGCATAATGCAAAGTACTCTATGGACACAGCAATTAGCGTGACATCTTTGCCAGCATATGACTGCCTATAAAGCACATTTCCAAAGGAGTTTGGCTGTCTGTGCACTGTAGTGTTGTGAAGTTCTGGCTGTTTGTTGTAGTACTTCAGTGGGAAGATAACCTACTTTGGAAAAAATCTGTTCCTATGGATTTAGCCCTTTGAGTATTTGATTCTGGCTCTTGGAAATATCTGTAAGTAAAGAAAAAAAAAAAAGGAAGGAAAAAGGTTGTCTGATGATGATGATGTATATCTGGAGAATGCCCAGCAGGGAGTCACAGAAAGATGCAAATCAGATTCTTTTTAAGAAAACCCAAAACTCAAAAGAAAGATATTAATAATTGCAAACCAACCTTGAAAAGCCAAATTGAAAAATCAACCAACTGCAAATCAATTACATACAAAAGGATAAAGCAGAGACAGAAAGATACTGGTCGGCTGGTTGGTTTGTTTTGCTTTACTGTCTCCTGTCGCAGTGGATATGACACGCACATTAGCCCCAGATGAATTCATAATGATCAAGAAAGTCATTACATGACATGACAAATGAATTATTAATGACAGAGCACAGAGTAGAAAGCATCCCCTGAGCCAAGTGATGGGCTAGGGGTTCAACACGCTGCATTGCCAGGAGGGAACATGGGTTCACTTACTGGTCCCACTCTCTTGCTCCCCAGAGATCAGGATGGAGGATGACCCAGAATTGCTTGGTTAGTGTCTGCAAGGAAGGCAGCTTTTGTCACCATTTAGAACAGCCTTTCTGCCTAACTGAAGACTGGAATTTTGCGGTTTCAACTAGTGTTTTCATCTTCATGATTCAGAAAAGTGCCTTTGAGTTGTACAGTATTACATAGAAGAAAATTATGGGACAGAAGCTCCAAGCTCATTAGTAGACACTCAGGCACACCAGGAAAGACAACCCACGCAAAGATATCTGGTATGTCAACCAGAATCTTAAAGAAAAGCAGGTGTTATGAAATGAGTAGTTGGTTATCTGCTGCGGTGACCCAGGTCCTTCACTGGATGCAAGAGCTAAGACAGCTCCCACCTGCTTTTCCAAACCAAGTCTACAACATCTCCTAAACTGGCCATTGCCAGTTGGATTCATGGCACTTGGAGGTCTGCTTTCACTGATCCCTACCACCACCTGTGGGATGCAAGCACTTTTGTACTGTGGGGCTTTTAGTGGCTCTAAAGTTAGCTCAGGAAATGTTCCCAAGAACCACCAGGTAACAGACAGCTCCATTTTCAAAACAAGCAAGGACTTGCAGAAGGCCAGCAGAGACAAGTCCGGGAGTTTTATTCTGTCCCAGGCACCAGCGTGTCTCCCTCCTTGGATGAGACCTTCCTCCTTCCCCTTCCCAAGGGAAGAATTGAGGGGTGTTTGGAGAACAGTGGGGGGAGTTGAGTACTTTTTAGTTGTTTCCTTATTTAAGAAGTTTCTGCTGGGACTTCCCTTCTGCTTTCAGCAGTGGTTGTATGAGGCAAGGAAAACAGAGATGCTGTCATCCCACAGCTCACCTCCCTTGTGCTCACTGGACTTCCTAAAGCTGCGTTGGGAAAAAGTTTGGGGCAATTTGTTTAATTTATATCTCATCTCCTGGTTCTTTAAGGATTCCTGAGGTTTAGGTTTCCTGAGTTCTCAGTAAGCAAATGAGTGTTTTGGCTTTTTCTCTTTTACCATTAGATTAAAAAAAAAAAAAAAAAAAAGAAAGATAAAACTCGTTGTGTCTGTAATGCATAGTTTTCAATAGGTAGCAAAAGCAGTCAGTTGAATTTGCTTTATTAGCCACAAAAAAAATGGCAATGAGTGATGCTGTGCGAGGGCACTGGGATTGATCTTGGAAAATGCAAGACAGGGGACAAACCCAGAGGGCTTGGGAAGGGAAGGGGGGGAACTATCCCCACATGGGGGGGAAAAGGGAAAGGGAATGGCAAGGCCTGGGGGTGGGGATGCAGACTGGGAACTGTGGGCGAGCAAGGCTGCATCTGTGGCTCAAAGTCCTAAATGAAGGGACTCACATAGTTTCACTTAAATTGGAGAGAACAGCAGTTCTGTTGCCAGTTAACTCGATACAGACATGCTGTCAAAGGAATATTTGTGCTCATGGAAAAGCCCCGGTGATGGCTGCAGCTGCGTTTTTAAACAGGGCTCTGTTTCATTGGCATGAAGACTGGACTCAGCATGGAGGGATGGCATAGGCAGGGAGGATTCAGTTCAAAGGCAGAGGTGTCTCCCAATCCCTCTCTGACTTGCGCCTGGCTTAGCCTGCATGCAAAGCTGTGGCCTGGGGTCACATGCAGCCACCCTGTTCCTCCCCTATATGGGAGTCCTGCACCCCAGAGAGTTAGAGCTCAGCAAAGAGCAGCTTTGCTTTGTTTAATTTGCACGCCACTGGCATTAACAAGCGTGTAATTTGCATAGAGCATTTGCCTCTCTGGCCTCCAGACCGTCTCTGGGGTGAAGGCACATGACGTGCATGGGGAATCACGAGTCCCCTGGTGTCAGGAAGGCAGCCCAATCAGCCCAAACAGCAGGCAGGTGAAATCCAAACTGGGGAAAGGGCAGCACTGTTTGAGTGGAGACTTTTCTGACGTGGCTGCCACTGGTGTCAGCTCAGAAGGACAGGTCTGTCAAGAGAGGAGAGCAGGGGGTGTGCAGCTACTCCCTTGTCTCCACACCCCATGAGGCCAGGCAACACACATGGGGGAGACAGCTCCTCAGAAACCTTCACGCCCTCCCACAAGTCCAGCCTGATGTATGGTTTCTTTGCATGCTGAAGCAGCAGCCTAACTACTGTGATCTTTCCCCTGGCTTTTATACACCCTGCGGGTAGGCAAGACACATTACTAAACCCTGGGCGAGTGTGCTCCACTGTGTAACTCTTTTGTGGCTGCACTCCCATCTCCACACAGCGACAAGAAAAGGCAGGGCTGGAGCAGGACTGACCAGGCAGATTTGAGGCCCAAGCGCTGAGAACTTTCCTGGGAGCCATGTGAGCATTTACTCCCATGATGGGGTCTCATAGCTCACATGTCACACATGATGTATTTTTCCAAGAAGGAAGACTCCAGACACAAGCACTTACAAGATGTACAGGGTGGCTCAGGACACTTCAGGAGCTGTGAAATGTCACTTTCCCATTCTGTCCTTTATTCTGCCGCTGCTGTTCCTTGCTGCCACCTTGCAAGGGCCAGCTGGTTCTGGCTCAGTTGTCCTGGAAAGGGTTTGAAGGAACACACCAGGAAGGTGACAAGGACAAAATAGATGAGACCCCCTCAGTCTTTGCATGGCAGCTACAGCCCTTTCAAGTCAAGGAGGGTGAGACAGGAGCTGGGTTGGGCCCACAATGCCCCTGGGAAAGTTCAAGGGACAACCCTGTGTCATCTTGCTCTGTCTCCAAAGCTCCAGAGAAACCTGCTGCTGCTGCAGCCGTGTCTCCTGGCCAGAAGTGGAGGAGTTAAAAGGATCCAGCAGGGCAGAGATAGGAGTCCCATGTTACCAACAGCAGCCAATCTGGCACGCCAGGGTTGCAGGAGAAACTGAGTTCAAGAGGGAGCAGCAGGCTCCCTCTTTACTGCCTTTCATCTGGAGCTGTTTCAGTATTTGTATTTATTTCTTCACTTTCTTTATGTCTTTCTCTCTGTAAAAAAAAAGAAAAGGGGATAAAAGGGAGCAGCTCTTGTCTTCTATTAAATTTGAAGGTAAGGGAATCAGGATGCAAATTAGCAATAACACATCAAAACAGAAATGATAATATCTAGTTAAGGCTGTTAAATTGCTCCTTCAGCTCTGGGGGTAAGAGAGGAGTGTGGCAGTTCAGGAGTCTGAAAAAGAGCTAAGATTTGTATTTAACTTACAGCTAAACAGCAGCAGAAATAAATACTCAGGAGACACTTAGCTGCACCAGCGGAGACATATGCTAAGGGCTTGAGCTCAGGAAGCAACAGTAGGGGCTGAGGGATGCCCCAGAGGGGACTTTCTGTGGGTGCCCCCTCTTCTCCCACAGGTAGAGACAGAGGAGGGAACATGATATTTTACTGTTCAAACTTTTAACAGTAATGGGGAAAACTCATAAATCTAGCCAGGGTATTTCACCCTGCCATGAGCTCCAATTAAGGTTCCTGTCCCTCCATCACTCTGTTGTTCACTCTGTGCGGCATGCATTGATCTGGGCTTCAGGTGCCGACAAATGATCACTCTGCCATTCCCAGCTTCTGGCTGCTGCCGGTGCCGGGGCTGTCTCATTATTGAACTCTCTTTCTAGGTGCTCAGAGGTGGCTGAGTTGCCTACTGCACCATTATGAAAGCCATAGATCAAGAAAAATTATTGTGCTGAGCTATTTTCCCCTCCTTTAAGACCTATTTTCTCTCTTTGTTTCTATTTGTCATTTACTTCAGCTACTACTGAGTTACCAGTACATTGTCTCTTCCCTGTCAGAGATAATCTGCATTCTTATGGAACTGCCTGTTTCTTTCCATTTCTCATTTTTCACTTTTACAGCTGCATGGCCAGCAAGAGAAATGTTTCCATGCCCGATATCTAGAGCAGCAGTTTTCAACTATTTGGCTTATGGATCCCTAGCAGTTCTCCAGTAGATGTGCAAACTGGTTTAGAAATTAAATTAATGTGAATTTCCTCCACACCTTTATTTTAAATTAATGTGGATTTCCTTCACACCTTTCTTTTAACGCCTGTGAAACAGTCTACAGACAACAGAGATTTTGCAAAACATAGCTGAAAACCACCTCTCTAGAAAAAAACAAGTCCCTTTCCAGCCTCTGTTTCACATGTTCCCTTTTTCTTCTCATTTTCCTCCCTTTTCTCTTCCTCCACCTTTCTCCACCCAATTCTGTTTCTTTTGCCTCTCTGATACCTACTCTTTTCCATACCTACAGATATCTATCTTTTCCTTTTAGCTTCATTGTCCAAATGGTGGAAAAACTACTCAAAAATGCTATTACTTTCCTGGTAAGTGTCTTCACCCATTGCCATGCCAGGAGTGTTCCTACTGCTCTAAATATGTGTTTTCCATGTTGCAGGGAGAAACTAGTGACATATGCTGAACCTTGTGCCTAAAGCAGCCCAGATCACACTAAGCACCACTGATCTTGGAAGGGCAGTAACTTGCACCATTCAGTCCCCCATGCAGAAATGGTCCAAGCAAAAGGGTTTATCTTTGGGAAGGATTTTTAATTGTTTTTCCTGGTGATAATGCCAAACATTTGTGGGATTTCATTAAGCTCAAAAGTGAGACAAAGGTGAGACAAGGGTGTAAGAAGAAAGATTTAAAAGGAGAATCTGATTACTGCTGAAGTTTTCCGTGAAAGACTCACATACATTAATATTGCACAGTGTGCATTTTGTCTACCTGGGTAAATGTGGATCCGGATTGAGGTCCTCAGGGCTTTCAAGCTAGGAACTTCACAGCAGGAAAGGCTAATCTAGATGCAATGTTGCAAAATGCAATATCATGTCAGTCCCCCAAAACCATGAGGTGAACCTTAAAAAACCCCTCACATCTAAAAACATAATAATTTGCAGGTTTCTGTTCCTTTGAATCACAAGCAGAAAGTAAGAAGAAAGCCCAGATGTTTGTCCAACAGGACCCAGTGTGAATGGGAGGTGCTCAGCAAATCTGCAAGTGAATTGCCTCCCATAGAGGCATGACTGGAAAGGGGATTTGGCACCCAAATCTCTACCGCTGTACTCCATTGCTCCCCCTGTGCCTCAGCTAACAGTTGTGTGCAGGCTAGGTCTGCGGAGGTAGATGTATATGTGTATTCAGGATTACATCAGGTCAAGCCCAGAGCCTTGTTTATATAGCCATGTAGTTTCCAAACTGGAGCTAGCCTGCACCCGCACCTTTGGGCACAGCCAGCTCAGCCTCTCCGCATCTGTGTGCGTTGATGTGCCCAGCGATGTCTACACTCTGTCAGCCATCCCACGCAGAGAATTGGCAACCCTTCCTTTCCTGCCAGCCATGGGAGAGGTTCCCATGTGCTTCATTCCTGCCTTCTCTCTCCTTTGTATATTTTCTGTTCATCTCTGCCTTTTTGTCATTAGGTAGAGCCTGGCATCAGAAGTGATTTTGTTCATTTCAGGGGAGCTCCCCACAGACCCAGAGATCCACAGCAAAGGGAATTTCACAGGGCTGCAGCACTTGGCCCATGACTTGTCAAAGACTTACCTACATGTATTTAACTTCAGGCACTCGGAAGGCACATTTTAGGCAGCACTGAAGTCAGCTGAACTGCTCACAGAGCGCAAAGTGCACTGCATACTTAATACATTGTATGATTGGAGCCTGAGGCTATAGACACTGTGGGGCAGGACTTTTCTCCTTGCAGTTATTTCTATCAGAATGATATCCCACTCAAACGACATGTTTCCCCAGTCCCCAAAGCACTACAGCAAAACACAGTCTTTCAGGACATGAAATGTTGTTTTATTCCATGAGTGATACAGCCCAAGAAGCAAGCCAGTGGTCTGGGATGCTGGGCCTTAGCTTTGCTAACATTACGCATCATGTCACCGCAAAATGGCCTCTGTTGCTGCCAAAGCTTGGGAATCCCTGTGGTAATTAACAAAAAAAAAATTATTACATTAGATTTCACAGTCTGTCCAGGAGACAAATGTTTCTTATCCGTTTTGGGTTTGGTTTTTGTTCTTGTTGTTTTTTTTTTAATTGAAGAGCCGTACAGCTGCATCGAGCAAAAGGTGGTTGAATTTTCATCTATGTTTTTAGAACTGCTCTACAAATTGATAACCCTTTTTCTCCCTATCCCTCCCAAAAATGAATAAAATAAAATAAAAGAAATGCAGGAGGCAGAGGTCCTCCCTAGAGAAACAGGAGTAGAGCCTGCCTTTTCCTTTGCAAGTCTGAGCAGATGGTATTATCTGAACATACAAATCAGAATTATTACGCACTTTATAAAAAGGTACATCTAGTCTATGAATAAATTTAGCATAAAATTCACTATTCTCTTGAGACTTCAGGAATTAGTAAAAATTCACTTGCTGACTCCAAACAAATAGTTATTATAGATTTCTAAAGTGGAGACTACGTCTGGTGAAGTGCCTGGTGAAAAAAAACCCAACTCCTCTGTCCTGCTGCTTGGAGCCATAATATTCCTACCATACTGAAAATCTTTTTAGGAAGGAATTTGGGTGAGAGTGAGAATCCAGATATGCTTTCATATGCCTTCAAGAAAAATATTTGCTGCGTTGTCAGGAAGTTGGTATTGCCACATTCAAGTAACCTGAAGTCTCAGGAAGCCCCAAAATCATGGACTGGATTAAAAATGCCCTGAGATTTTTAAAAAGAAAAATAATTTCATATTTTCATTCCTTTATTTTACTGTGTAAAATATATTTTACTGTGCACTGAGCTCTTCACGTTTCTTTTTCAGGTTTTATCTCAGCATATGTGACAGGTTTTTTCTACAATGGCTGGGATTCACATGTAACACGGCTGTCCAAGGAGCATGTTTGATGAAAAAGAGCAGGCTTTCCCAAAAGTTGTCACTGCTCTGTCATTTGGCAAGCTTTGCCAGCACGTTGAGGGAGGTGATCCTTCCCCTCTACTCAGCACTGGTGAGGCCACACCTGGAGTGCTGGGTCCAGTCCTGTCTGAGCTGTCCAGTACGAGAGACATAAAGCATACTGGAGAGAGTCCAATGAAGGGCCACAAAGATGATTAAGGGAAAGGAACCTCTCCCAGGTTGCCCAGGGAGGTTGTGGGGTTTCCATTTTTGGAGATACTCAAAAGCCATCTGGACATGGTCCTGGGAAGCCTGCTTTAGGTGGCCCTGCTTGAGCAGGGGGGTTGGGCCAGAGGACCTCCAGAGGGCCCTTGCAACCTCAACCAGTTTGTGATTCTGTGATTCCCTCTGTTTTTCAAGAGGTGTTCAGTGTTATCTGTGTGGCACACAGGGCCTCCTTCCTCAGGCATCTTTTCTTCAGAGAAGGCTCGTGCTCATAGAGGCTAAAACTGTATAGTTGTCCTTTGGCGCATCCTAGAGAATACATTGATATATTTAAAAATACTAACTCTTCTGGGTACACGTGTGCCAGGGCAGAATGTTTTTACAGGGCAGTACTCAAGCTGCAACAAGAACAATATTTTTCTTCATAGTTTTTAAAATTCTCACTTCTCTGCCCCTTTTGTATAAAGTTAAAAGGATATGATACACACTGATTCTTCTAAGTCATTCTCAATTCTGCCAGCACTGACAGCCCCGGTTCCTTAATCAAGACAGTAAGTTCCAACCAGTTTTGAAACAACTAGAATTAACTAGAGGAGGGGAAAATAACTCCAAAGTTGAAATACTGCAGCATTAAAAAAAAAAAATCATCATAGAATTACTAATAGTGAAAAACCAATGTAACACCACCTAAACAGTCATGCAGTACAGGGTTTACAGCCTCAAACTCAGTCAAACAGCTCTCAGAGAGAGACTGACAAAACCTCTGCCAGCTCTGGGTTGATGTCATTTATGACATATTTAGTCTCATGGTCACACATCAAAAAAAAAAAACCAAAATAATAAGGGGTCTGGTTTGCTCTCAGTCTAAGAGAATAACTCAGGTTTACTCAAGATTTATACTAGTGCTGGGAAGTTGCATCTTGCCGTCTGAGCTGAGATACACTAAATTATCTGTGTCCTGGAAAATGAGACTAACGAGAAAAATTCTATAATCTATGTGTTTCCTGTGTCAATGGTCTTATAGAAAGCCCATTGCTTTCCTATGGGCATACCTCTCATTGCTGTCAGCAGACTGCAATAGGATATCACTTTTGTGTTCTGTTCGTCTACCTTGTATAACAGAGTAATTCTACCATAGTTAACAAAGGCACCCAAGAGAATCCGCAGATAGGACAGGGGTATGTGAAAACAGGACCTGCCTGTAACCTCTGCATTACAGACCTGTCTGTAATCTCTGTCCTACAGACTTTTCCAAGAATTATGAGGACAAGCTTAACAATTACAGTACATTGAGAAGAACTGGCAAGGGAAGATTAATTTTAAAGAGGAAACCTGAAGATAGTTTTAGAAATTCATGCTGAAGCACAGACTGTTTGCGCACAGACAGTGGAGTCCATGAATGCATCACTGGCCACAGGGGACATAGCTCAGAGGGCTTATTGGCCCTGGGAATGGGAACTGGAAAACAGGTCCTGCTCTCCCCTTTCCTGCTTTTCTCTTCCTCCCTTTCCTCCAGCTTCCAATTCTAACTGAAATTATCCTAATGATGGCAGAAAACTCACTGAGAAAAAAAGAAAGTAACTACCCTTCTGTCAGTTCAGTGAGCTGAATCAGCTTGCTGATGGCTTGAAGGAGAGCTGGAGAGGGCACAAGGGAAGACAATGGTCAGGGACAAACAGGACCATCCCTTTGACAGAAGCTGTAGGATCAGCACAGCTATTTTTGCCTACTGCATCTTCATTACAAATCACTTACCTGCAACCCTGGCTGTGTTGATACCGAAGCACCATCAGTGCATATTTCTAAGGCACCCATCAGTAACTTGTGGGTGGGATTACCTATTCCCTACCAACAGACAGACTCATCCTCTCACCTCCACCACTGTGCTTACTGGAAAATATTTGCTACAAGTGCCACATTCAGTGAGCAACAGGCCTATTATTGCAGCTAATTGGAAATACCCTGGTTAGTTTACTTTTTCCTTCCTGCAGAAGAACTGCCTACTCATCAAAAATAAAATTCTTCTTTGAGACAGTTTAATTGCAATGAAGTTGCTGTGAAACCACTGATAGGCTTCAAAATCTGGCTGAAAACTTCACCTGGCTTCTTAGCAGCCCACCTTTCCAGCTGGAGGTCAAGAAGCCCCACGTTTCGGACTCCCCCCTGCTTGACAGTTTGCTTGCCTGACAGGCTGATAAGGGACAGAGAGCCCAGACCCTGTTGGATACCGAGCTCCCAAGCTTCAAAGTCTCCAGGTACCCGTCTCCTGGCTGTCACAAGACATTCAGGCTTTCATTATTCCTGGGCTTTAGCCATGCTGTGTTGCAGCTCAGCAGTGAAGCAGACAAGGAACTGGGGACCTGGAAGCCCTGAAACTGGCAGTTTCCAAACTCTGAGTCTCCTTGTTCAGCAGATGCTATGAATGATTTTTTGTTGCTTCTCCCCAGCAGAAGTCAGATTCCAGTGGAAGTGGGATCATTCTGGTTCCTGATCCACTCACTCACCTCATGAATTTGAAAACCTTTGACTGTCTATGTTTGAAATGAAAACAGCATCCAAGCCAGCATCCAAACCCTGACATACCATTTCTGTGTAGATCTCTACCTACTAGTATCCTATGTAACTAAACAATACAAAAATATAAACTCCCAGAGCCCCTCTTGGTTAGAAGTCTCCAACATGTCAGTGATTGTTTTAGGAGTATTACAGTCCCACAATAATAATAACAATAATCATAATAATCTGTTTAAAGAAGACACAATTCCTTTCAGAACCCACAGCTATTTTCCCAATAACTGACCCATTGTGTGTCCTGCAATGATATTATTTTGCATTCACTTTTGTCACAGCACAATACCAGTTATTGCAATTGCACAACTTAGGAAAAAAGCCAAGGGCTTTCCGGTTACTTAGGGGCTTATTTATTTTATCTTAATTTCTTTTTCTTTGATGTCACTGTGCTGTTAACACAAAAATGGTGTTATTACAGCTTAAGCAAGACTCCTCTCCACAAATTCAGCTAACAGTAGCAGACAGCTTGGATGTGTCTAAAGAGTATTTTACCCTAATTACTGAAAAGCTACCCTTATATGAAAATCAAGAGGATCAGAGCTAAACATGTGCAACCTGAGCACTCCCCAGCGGGTTGCCTTGCTTGAAAGGTGTCATGGTATCATCTGTATGATGTAGTAACATGTTTGTTCTGTAATGGAAGCTCCATTTTTCAATTCTTTAATGTATCCAGAGAAAATATCTGCACCTAGAAAAGTGCAATCAGATAAACATACAGTCCCAATACAGACCTAGTAAAACAGCGGAAACAAGAAAGGCTTAGTTATTTCTATTCTATTCCATGCCAGTAGCCTCTAAGACACCTGGATCCATGGGCAATTCAAGAATTCCAGCCCAGCCGATATCACTACTTGCATGAGATTGATTGCTCCAGATATGTTCAGAGACGCTGCCATGAATACCAATCATGTAGTGACAATCCGAGTTATGTCTCTGACAGCAAATGCTTCAATATAGCAAAGACTGAGACATAATGAAGCATCTGAAAAGACTGACTTTGAGCCTAGGGCTGACAGTAAAAGTTTATAATGGAAGTAAATTGCAAATCAGATTCAACACATCAGAAATGTTAGTACAGTAAGAACAGAGAAGCCTCAAAGAGTCCTTCTGGGTCTGAGAACAATTTTACCTTTCCTGTCACTTCTTCTTGCAAAGAAAATGTCCCCTCCTTCAGACTTTGCACCGTGGGCAAAGATTTTTTCATGCTGATGCCTTAATTCTTCTTTTTCTCATCTCTGTCTAAGCTTTGGTTTTCACTGCCACGTCAAATTTATCATTTAAGAAGAACAAGCAGGCCACATACTACCATGTAGGAACTTACTGCCCTCTGCTAACACAGTGATTTCTGTGCTATGCTCCATTGTCTGATATATGTTAAGCATCCTGGGTCCGTTAGACTGAAGGTAATACCAGAAGACAGTTGATTCAATTGACTCTGTGAATTCACTGGAAAGGGTGGAGACCAATCTGAGGGGCTGACAGCAGCCTCTGTAGCTAAGAGCTTGACATATGAGGTGGCTGAGATCCAGCTGCAATGTGATGAAAGTATGAATGACTGAGGTTGGCTCATTGACCATGAGGACCAGACAGATTCTTCTACCCAGGCAGAGATTATTGAAAACAAATCACAAATGTCAGTATAGGGCAGTCTAGCACCACAAGAGGCATCTGAAAATATGCCTAAATCCTCAGCTGAACTGGTCAATCATGGGTGTGCACATTCAGCTCCAGTGACACCTGCTACTGTAATTTGCTACAAACTCATCAAAATGTTCTCTTTTCTTGACTAGTGCCTGTCTTACCTGAGTCAGCATGCAAAGAGCTGTTTGAAAATAGAGTTAACACTTGACCTGGGCAATGGGCGGTTGTGTAGTCATAAGTGTTAATAGCTGAAGAAATACCTGCATCCTGGCGGCACCTGACTCTGCCCCGCATGACCACCAAATGGCTGCGTGTGGATTTGAGAAGCAACAAAGACTGTTGACACCTGTGGTATCTCTGACCACTGAGTGTGGATCTAGCAATGGAGAGAAGCACCATCTTGGCAAAATCCTGTGATGCTATGTCCATCAAAAAGGCCAGTAACCATTGAATAAAGATGAGGAATGAAGAACACTGGTGGCAAAGAAATGAGGCTGGATCATTTTCTGCAACAAGTTCTGTATTTGGAGCTGTCACAAACTTTTGCAGAAAAACAAGGATTTGCAGAAAAATATTTATTTGCTGAAATAGAAGTTTCCTTTGTAAAAACATGTGTTCCTATGAAAGTTTTATCAGGAAGGTTTCCTAAGCCCAGGGTAGGATTTTAGGTCACATCCAGAGATGGAGACAGAGCCAAAAGCCAGTATTTGAGTCCTGATGCAGATGAGGAAATTATAATATTTTATGATTTTTTATGACCAAGTTTCCAACCCAGTTTTCCTAATGAATTTTTAATATCTATACAAAGTGGAACACAGAAAAGAACAGGAACTGACTTCATACTGTCATTAGCTGGGTATTTTCCTGGGTTAGTCCAGTTTCACATCCTTATTCTGAATTGGTTAAAAGTAGAGGACTTGACTGTTGGTGTTCTGGTTCTTGATGTTTTGGGGAAATTCTAGTTCTTGGAATGTTTTCTGAGGAGCAGCCAAAGCAGTCATGAACTGCTTTGAGCATCACCACTTTCTCCTGGATAAAACTGGAACTGCACAAATAACGTTTATGAACATATTATTACTAATTGCAAATTAACTTTCTCCTGAGCACTTTGATCTGTGCACATCCCAAAGGTGAGCTACAAAGGCTCTGAGAAGCATGGTGTAATGACAATTTTTAATTCCTTAGTGGAAAACTTGCTTCATAATCCCTGTAAATGTTAGCTAATGACTATGTGAAACAGCTATAATACTATTCTTATTTTAAGAGAGGACATGATATGTCTTTGTTCTCTCCTATCACATAAACTGTACTGCTGTGAGAGAGGGACTCAAGTTACCACTCACATCCGAATATTGGAACAGATACAGTTTAAGAACTGTGGTCAGGTCCTTAAGCTAAATCTGCTTAGCTTAGCCTAAATCCTCAGTCATGAATCATTTGCTCAGATACAGAAGTCTGCAGACTATGAACAGAAGGTTTTTATACTGCTTTGGCTTGTAAAATGAAGAATGAGAGAGAATAACTACGTCTCTGTCTCCAGGCAGGCAAAAATCAGGTCCCTGTTTTCACCAAAGACCAGAGGTACTTGGTTTACATCATGGTACCTTAGGGTGTCTATTCCAGCTCCTCAGTGTGGTCCTCTGAGGACTGTCTAATCTGTTACACCAACACTGCCACTTCTCTCTGTGGAGACTTGCTCACAGGCAAATGATTTATGTTCTTACCTTCTCTTCAGCAGCTAGAGTTCATCATCCCTATCATTTCATCCTCATTAGTATTACCTTTCATTAACCTTAGAGATATAAATTTGATAAGGCTTCAGGAAGATGTTATGTCACAGATATGATAAAAACTTGGACAGAGCTTATCAGCTATTAAAAATATTGTCTTCTTCATGCTGCTTGCTATGCTCTGTGCATAAAATTCATCCAGAGCTTGGCCCTGGACTGAGAGTAAAGATCTTCTCTACTGACACCAGAGTCAACCTGTTTCATGTCATAGCTGTGGCGGCTGCCAAGAATCCTTTATTCAGACGGGTATATTTCTCTCCCCTTTGATACCTCTGGGCTGTGCCATCTTCATAAACTATAGAAGTAAAATGTGTCTCAATCCCTAGAAAAGGTTTAAAGGAGAGATTCATGAAGTACTGCTGGTGGCTTATCTTCATTTATCACACAAAGAAAAGTCGACGCCATGGCAAGTTACTGCAGCATGGGCTGTAGCTAAGCAGAGGTACGTGAGCCATGCACGGCTCTTCTTGTGAGCATTCCTTTGTTCTCCAGGTGCAGGAAAGACTGGGACATTGCTGGAGCGCCTTGTTTTCTCTCCTAAAAAATAAGGATGCCACGTGAGCACGTGGCTCCCTTCACTCAGATTCTTCTGACAGAAGGAGTTGTCATGGGTGTCTTGGTGTCTCTGTTTCTGTTCATAGGTCCCTTGGCTTTTCAGCATTGAGTCTGGTTGCCTTGAAGCTTAAGCCTTCACTTTTGTGACAAAGCAAGTATTTCCGATGAAGAATACACTTAGTGCCTTGTTAGAATAATGAATGGGGTAAACAGTGGAAGATAAGTTATGCAAAGGGGATCATTGTGTCAGTCTGAGGAAACCAAGGAAAACCTCAGGTGTGTTGCCTTTCAGACTAATATATCTTCAAGTCTTTTCTGTTATTATATTTACATGCATATTATGAATTAATTTTTACCTTTCTTGGAGAGGCTGTCCTTTGAAAGTCTGCACCTCTGTATATATTCCAGGAAATGGGTAACTTATAATTCATAAGATCTTTGTATCCTATAAATACTAATTGTGTGTGATATAATGAGGTCCTGACTGGATACATAAAGCCCAGTTCTGCCTTTTGGCACCTCTACATAGTAGTTTACATTAACGGTAATGTAAGCCCTTCACATCCATTCAAGACCTTAATATAGCCCTAGGCAGTATCACATCATTTCATGGTAAATTATTTCTGTCTTTTAAGGCACAGAGCAAATTGCAGGTAAATTATTAATAATAATACTTAGATCTTATCTTCAAAGTGCTTTACTAACATTAATTAATTCCTGCGCTCCTCTGAGGTAGGTAGCTGCATTATTACTTACATTCTTTACAAAAGGGGAAATTAAGACAAAGGCAGGATGAGATCTGCCTGCAGCTGCTGCTGGCTATGGGATGCTGACTACCAGGTGGAGGTGGACAAGAGTCCAGGACCAGCTAAAATGCTTCCTGCCTCCAGCAATCTGCTATCTTCTCCTGCTCCTTGTCACTGCTCCTTTGGCAGACTGAATGATGGTGCAATGTGAGACCGTGCCCCAGTCCCTTCTGTTTGAAGTTTGGCACCTTCAGTTACACCTATCAGTGAAGTGTGTTGGGAGAAATGAAGCAGGGGGTTAAGCTAAGTTTTTTGACCCTTGCTCTGAGAGTGGTTATCTCCACCAGCAGAAAGGAGAAGACAGCTGGGGCACCACCGTTTTAAACCATTACAGCCAGATTTATTGGAGGTTTCTTGCCTGCAGCCTCAATTTCAAATCTGGTAGTAGAAGTCATGTCAAAAGAGGAAAAAATTGGATGCTCAAAGAGAATTGCTTTGGGAATTTTTCCAATATATCTTATCTGGCTTTCAAAAATCGTTCTGAATTTTATGTAGGTTTTAAAAATTGTTTTATATTATTAACACTATATAACATGGGTTCCTACTGCTACTGGTATATCAAAGTATGACTGCAACTGGTCATCGAAATAACTTTGTATTTGTTTGTTATTTTTTTCAATTATTAAGGGTAATTACTAGACCAAGATAATTAGAGTATCTTAGGTCTTTTTGTGAATCGGATTGACTCTTGGTTTCATTGATATCCAACAGATTGCTTTATTGTGCTAAAATTAAAATGAGAACATTTCAACAGTGATGTCATGAAAGAATACATACGCAAAATGGAAATATAAAAAATGCATAGAAAAGTAGTACAGATACAATTTCAAGTTTCAAACTGAAATTTTGAAATGGGATCCTAAATTCCTTTTTGTTTTAAAAATGTTTTCTCCTGTGGGAATTCCACAGAACTTGATAAGATTTTGCAAAAATTAAAAATGAGCTTAATACAAAGACTTTTTTTCCGATGAAAACTGTCTGAGAAATGTTATCTAATCAGCCTGACTACAGATATCTGCCAGGATTTTGCTCACATCTCTACAGCAAGCTTTGTTCTCCTTTGAAACTACATGGCCCTGTATCACCTCCTCCCATGATGAAGCCTCTATTAAACAGCCTCAGGAAAGGAAATTTACAAAGCATTGCCCTCAGAGAATTATAATATGCCCACAACTCAGAGCTAATCTACTGGTGGGGCTGGATTTATCCCTCAAAAATTAATCTATCAGCAGGCGCAGAAGCAGAGCTGCTGTGTTCTGCAGTGAGGAGCACTGCTGCACCCATTGCCCTCTACGGTCCAGTCTGCTTACATCCAAACCATGGGCTGGAGATGCCTAGCTCTGTCCTTTGGCAATGAAAGAAGCTTTGGTGGCGCAGCTAAGTGCCTAAAGTTGGGGCAGCTTCGCTGTAGCAGCTGTACAGCTGAAGCCATTCAACTCTTGGCTGTGGCCATGGAGGGAATCTAAAAAGTCGGCCATGAAATAGCAATGGATGTGGCCCACCTGTGTAAAGGGCTCAGAAAGTGTTCCAGAGAGTCTAATTGCTGATAGATATCTGCTAATTAGTCACATTTCTGAGGGTCAGCAAACTCAACCAAAATAAATGGAGAGGTTCCCACTGGAACATCAATAATTAAGGATCTAGGGAGTAGATCTTTTCAGGTATTATTGCTTTGCGGAGTGTGATCTCCGCAAGTTCTCTTGTGGAGTTATAACTTCCAGCTCTAACTAGGAAAGCACCAAGCACATGCCTAAAATCCCCTCCAGGTCAGGCTTCAGTCCATGCCCAAAAAGTGAAGGGTTATCTGTTTGGAATGAGGCACAACAAGCAAAGCCAGCCTGGTAACAGTTAGGGAGACATCCCTCACCTCCAGTGTCCCTGATCCAGACAGCATCCCAGGACTGGAGGAAGATCACTTTCAGCAGAGGAAATCCAGGGATCTGGGATCAGACCAAGCCAGCCCGTCCCAGCTACCTGCACCCCAAAAATGACATAGTAGCAAACCAAGATCTGTGCCTGATCCCTTAGCAGTTGTTCCAGTCCCTGTTTCACTGGAGTCCAGGCTGCGAGCAAAGAAGAGAATACAGCCCTGCTGTTAGAATCTAAGCATTTTATTTTCTGTTTTTTTGGGTTTTTTTTACTTTTTCAGTTTTTATGCACCAGGAGACCTTCCCACACTTTTTATTCCCTCATTTTAAGCGGAGAGCATGTGACTGCGTGCCTGCATACACACTCAGTGCCTATAACTACCACTGGGAAAGAGCCAGGAAGGAAAAAAAAAAACCACAAAGTTTTAGTTTCCTCGCACTCTCAAGCACACTTTAAAGAGTATTTTTATATGACAGGATTTAGGACTGTTTAAAGCCATCAGCTACAGACCGTCAAACATGGGCAGTGAAATTTCAGTTTCCCCGTGTGCCCTGCTCAGGCCTCTGTTACAGCACTGGGAGGGCAGCCGCCTACACAAGGTATTATATGTCCATGTCTAGATAGGTGATTCAGACACCAAATGGACATAGTTTTGGCATCACCATCTTTCACCAGCTCTAAAGCTTAGTTTCATTACGTACTTTTTGCTGGTGTCTACAGCCAATCACACCATCATCACCCCCTCCCCTTTCCAACAGATTTTAAGATAGGGAATATGTTGTGTTTGCTTGGTGATTGCACAAATGGGATGATTAAATGCTGCTTCTAATATTGAAGCTGGATTGTTTAGCTCTGGGGTTCTCATAATAACACCAGCTGAAATGAAAATCAAGCTTGGTAATGTGTAGTCCTGAATTTATTTTTGTTTGCCCAATAGCTTTAAGACTGTGTTCAAAATCCATTCCGAATCATATTTACTTCTCTGCGGGTGCCGAGCCTCTGAGGAGTGTGACAGATCCCAGCCAGACAACCCAAAAGCCTGACTAGCTGTCCACCTACATGCTTTAAGATTTTTACAGGGAGGAATAAAGACAGACAGACATCCATCTATATTGAAGCTGAGGCTATGTAAAAAGCTTTATGAATCTGTGTAGCTATCCCTCAGAGTCACTTCAAATTTAGTAGTACCCGAGGTATTAAAAACCAGATTGGTACTTTGAGTCTCGTACAAGCCAGCAAAAGATAAATTGCTGAGATGTGAATCCGTATAATCTCCATTTGATGCCCAGCATGTGGGCTGCTCTTGCATGGCATTGCAAAGAGAAACAGCAGTCACGTGAGAGAGATAGAAGTAGAGGCACATGGTACAAGGAAAGGAAAACATCATCCCCAACCATGCTTCAGCCTTATGTTTATGTTTTGCGCGTGCATATGCATATGGGAGTAAGTTTGCCTGGAAAGGGCCCTATCCTTGACCAGCCCCTTCTGTGTAGCAGCTGCCAAAAAGAGCAGTGCAGAACTGGTTATTCCACATTGCAAGCCGTGGTCAGAACTCCAATTTGTCTCCTGTTCCCAATCTCAGTCCAGGCTTGAGTGCCCTGACTCCTGCACAGGCAGCCCAGACCTCTCAGGTCAGCCATGCTTCAGCAAATGAGGGTGTGCATGGGGAGGGAGAGGGAAGAGAGGGCAGCAAGGACAGGCTCGTGCCACACTCGGGCAGGATGCTCTGAACCACTTCCTGGCAGCTGAGATCAGCTTGGGCAAAATAGCAGGGTGTGTGGAGCCAAAGCCCAGGACTCAAGCCTAGGATGAAAATACAGTGTAAATATAACCATTCAGAGCTGCTGAGCATCTGGTTTGCTCTGGAAGTGCCAATGGCACTGCACTGCACAGTGCACGAATTCTCTGAGTGCAAGTATTGGAAACATTTCAGGGGCATTAGCTGTGCTCATGCTGAAAAAGCAGGGAAAAATTAGGTCAAGTAGAGCTCCTGCTGGAATGAGTGAACTGCTTCTGGTGTCAAAGCCAGTATAGGCACTTCTGAACTACACTATGCTGTGCTACATGGTGGTTTCGATGTTTTGTTGCCTTGTCAAAGATGCAGCCTCACGCTAGCAGCCCACCAAACCTCAATGGAGCAGGGCAGCAAAGAATGTGACCCCCTGAAGCTAACATAGGAATAGTCTTTTTCCAGTGATCCTATAGTCTACAAGACTTCTAGTACTGAGTGTTATAAAACATTCCTTCAAGTGACCAGGACAAACAGCAGCCACTCAGTGTCCATTGGCTTAGCTACATTAAAATAAGTATTTGAATATACGTGACCAGACATCACTAGTCCTTTCCACACAAGCTTGAATCCAATTTTTTTATCAGGGGTATTCAATACAGGCTAAAAAAAAGTAGATTATTCCCACTAGCCCCACTTTAAGGCAGGAAAATGAGACAAAGATTGATGACGTGTTTTGGCCCAGGTCACCCTGCAGGCCAGTGACAGAGCTGAAAGCAAAGTGGTGATCTCCTGAGTCTCAGTTGGATCTGTCAAACCACAGCATCACAATGCACAAGGCAAAGTATTCATCTTGTTTAAACTAGGGAGACAGGCTCAAGTCAAATGGCCAAACACTGTCTTGGCAGGAAAAAAAAAAAAAGTTGCTTCAAAGCCTAGAAGAGAACCATCCTATAATAAAAAATAATTAACTTTCCCAGAAGACTTGTCTTTCCCAGAGTCTCTGTTTCTCTCCACTCCTTCACATGCCTGATCAAGACTACAGCCTTCCCTCCCTCTTACCTCCCTTGCACTTCCATTTATATAAATATTCCTCTCAACTGTCTTACGTAAGAACTTATTTTTTAGCTCAGGCAAGGTCCTATTTTCAATCATGTCTGGGTCCTTTCACCACCATAAAACCATTCTGATCAGAGAGACATTAATAAAGCCACCTTCCTTTGGTTTATTTGCTTTTCTCTTCTGGCTTGACAGGGAGCATTGAGCTACATGATAAACATTTACAGCTGACATTAGAGAAGAAATGAGGACTGTAATAGAGTCTCGCTTTTTGTCTTTCACTCACATTTAAAACTGCAGCAAATATAAGCCAGGCTGCAAGAAATAGAAAAGAGGGTACTTTGGTGGATTGCTCACCTTTTCTTGGTCTCTATCTAAGGCCAGCCCCATACTGTACCTCCAGTGGTACAGAAGCTCTCACCTTCATTTCCAAAGCCACATGGGGGTGGGAGAGACCCCATAAGCAATGAGTAAAGTGAGGGGAGACGTCCAGTTCCCACCTCTGGTACATACTAACTTTATTTTTCTCTTCAGTTCATCCACCTCTATTGCCACCTGCTCTTCAGTGACATTTCTCAAGTTTCTGAATTGCCCTCAGTTCCCGGGTTTTGTTTCACGGCAGCCTCCGATGTAAAAGGGAATTAATAACGACACACCTGTGACATTTACAGCTGATATCAACTCCTGTGTTGTAAACACCAGAGAGGACAAGCAATGACAGAATGGAATGGCGGCGGGGCTGGCAGTGCTTTCTGAATAGCAGCTGGCAAGGAGTCAGTGATAGTTTTCCCAATGCTCAGCACCCATCATCACCTCCTTCTTCAGCTCCTGGTGGGTGTGAAGGGTCAGGAAATGAAGGGAGGCAGGGGAGCACAGCCAGGGCAAACTGTAAAAGCAGTTTCCGTAGCTTCACAACAGATTTAGCTCTGAGATGATAATGACTATGTCTAGCAGTTTATAAAGCTGGAAAAGGGAATTGAGTCATCTCCAAGCGTGTCCCTGAGCTTTGGGAAAGAAGCCTCATTCAAGGTGGGTTTATATGTTTTCTTTTCTTATTGTTGTGGGATTAGGAGCCTCAGTATTTGCCAAAGAATAACGAGAAGAATAATCAAACAATAACAACGTGATTAGATCTGACTCAGGGAAACTCAGGTGATTATGGTAGGGCAGGGAATCATCTGGGGTGTTGGAAAAGTATTGGAGACAAGAAATCAGGGAAATAATAATGCCAAGTGAAGCTTAGAAGGAACAGTGGGCTGTGGGTGCAATCAGCATGCTTGGGCGGAGGGGGCACTTAAAAATGCTCACGGACCAAAAGGTATGCAATGGTGAAGTGGGAAAGGGCCCTCTCGTGGGACCAGGTCTGGTGGTATTAATAAATTACTTTTGCTGGCCCCCAGGTTAGCTAGGCACCCTGCATCTCAGAAGACGGTATAGCGATTGTTCTGTTTCAAAAACTGTCTCTCAGTGGTGGGGTACTACATGCATTTTTAGAGACCATTTCCTTCACTCAATAGTAGAGTTGGAAAGTCTATTCTGACTATGAAAGAACTATATGATATGGTGATAGCAAAAAACCCCCAAACTTCCAAAGATCTTAAAAGTAGGAAATATCTGAGAAGAGATGGAAGATCACACATAAAACTCAAGGTCTCTTTATCATTACTGTGCCCTAGCAGAAACTGGGAAGAAGTTGCACCTGGACTGAAGAACAGGGACATTATATTATGATTTTTTTTTTTTTTAAATTATGAGGAAATGATGAGGAAAATGGTAGAAACCCTATCATTTGGAACTACTTGAATAAAGTATTAGTTAATGAACCAAGAACAATCCTACATTAGGAAGATGTACTGGGTAATTATTTAGTCGCTTACACCTGTCTTTTACAAACTGTTTGAACAGGTATGTTTGTTCTTTAACCTCTTGGCTTTACAGAATCACCTCTCCACCTCTTTTAAACTGCTGTAGTATTATTGACTTCAGTGAAATTAGGCCAATTTCTACCATCTGGATTGGTCCATGACTACTTTTGAAAAAGGACTTCTTGTCTGAAAGAAAAAAAATCCAACCTAGGATTAGTTTGTAAAAGTACTTTTCGGTGTATATATATGAGATTCGTGTGCTGCTCTCACGTTGACAAAGAGCAAGGATGAGAAACAAGTCTGCGTATGCACAGTTAAATCAGAGTGTTACACCCTACAGGGCAAAGTCAAGAGTGGAATAATAGCAGAATCCCATTCTGGCATAGGTAAAGACAGAGGGAGGACAAAGATACTCTTAGGCCCGTATCTGTGACAGCTGCACAGTAAGAGGCTGCTCTGAGGCATATTTGCAGCTGTAGACGATCGAATGGTGGGTGAAGTATATCCATTAACTTGGAAATTGTCTTGATCTTTATTTTAATTACAACCCATGGGCTGTTCTCCACCTGTCCACTTGGTTTCTTTTAAACCCCAGTCAGCACTGAGACAAGGATGTGCAGAATTCAGACAGACATCAAGAGGAAGAAGGGCTGTGCAAGGCACACTTTCTGTGACACCAGAGGCAGGTGTGAGGACAGACTGCTCAGCCACTCCCTGTACAGCAGTTCCCTGTGTTTACCCCGAGAATGATTAAAACCCATCAGGCCCTCGGATAGCATTAAATTTACATGATTTAGGAATATGGCTTTCTTGGCACACAATGTCAATGCGAAGCTGAAACAGGGAGAGGCTAAAGGCATTCTTAAAGCCTTAAAGGACTATTTCAAGTCCCAAAGACAAATCCGCTACGGAGAAAAACACTTTAGGTGTTGCTCTGACATCTGTTCTGATAACTCCCTGAAATTTCCCAGTTTTCTGTAGTGAACTTGTCTTCGTGGAAAGCCTTGGTGGGAAAAGACAAGCTGTAAACAGTGCAAACCGACCCCTGCCAGCCCCAGAGAGTGCATAGGAAGCTACACCATCAGTAAGTAGCAAGGCATACTTTGAGTTCCTACATACCAACCCAGCTAGCATTACCCTCTCCTCCAGAAAGCAAAAGGAGGGGGAAATAAATGGGAGGAAGCAGAAATAGCTCTCCATACTGAAAAAAACAGCATTTGAGAAGGTTTCAAAACCTCCTTAGAGCTGCAAAAGAACCTCTTTGAAATTTCAAAGGAGAGATGTCTCCAGGCTGGCACCTGCTATTTACATGTAGTACCTGCACATCCCATTAATGCAGATAGTGGAAATTCAGCGTATAATACTTTGTCACAAAGCAGAACAGGCAGCAGGCTTGAAACTCTTTGAACCAGCCATAAAAGTGGAAAATTGGCAGCTGGAAATAGAGTATTTCCATAACCGCATCACTGCTTGCAAAGAATTGGTGGCTCTCCGTCCAGCACTTAGAAGACCAAAGGTGATACACACCACAGCAATCCCCACCATAGTGGAACTGAGCCCTGTTGGGATTTTCCATGGGAATCACACAGAGCAAGGGGAACCTGCACACAGCATCAAACATGCAGGAGAAATATAAAATTGCAAAGGTAATTCAGAACACTTTCTGCTCAGGGTCCTGTCTTCTCCCATCCACACATTTTCTTCCCGTGTTATCTCCTCCAGATCATAAGAACACCAAAGAAAAACCTTCTATTATATATATCTACAGAATAGATTCCACTGGTCTGGGGCTTCTTAAATGCAATGAGAAAATCTTTTTACTGCATTTACTGTAATAGAGAGGCCAAATATTGCATGAGCCCCAGGGATTTCATTTCCCACTTGCCCTCTGATGGGCAGTGGAATAAGAGAAGACATAGGAGAAGATTTTACTATCCTCTGTAGATAAATAGTTCTCCAGGGCTATTAAGACAGTACCTTTCACTGGAAGCAAATTCACGAGTTCATAAAGTTTGCTTTTTTATGCCCATTTTGTTGTCACTTTTGGAAATGGTAAGACTATAGACAGGAAGTAACTGAAATTGTGTTTTCAAAGGAGGGGCCATATTCAGCCGAGCTGACATCCCAGCCTACCCTTCCCCAACATCTCAAGCTCTGAACACATTCCCAGCACTTCTGAGAGAGCAGTACCCTCAGGCACACCGTCATTTTCCCACATCATTGCAATTTGAATGATTTGGACAGTGTGGTGGGTTGGGGCAAGGTCTGACAGTAACAGTCAAGGAATTTCACAGCCTCCCTGGGGCGGCAGAAGCGAGAAGCTCTGTGGTGCTGGCACAGGGACAGGGTGGGGAGTGTCTCACAGGTGCCTCTCAGCAGTCTGCACATGCTCCTCAGGCCTTTGGCTCTCCTCAGTCACATGGGAGCAGACCAACCTTGCCCTCCAAAAATTACAAAACCTGTGCTACAAAATGTACAGTTAACTGTATTATTAGGTTGTTTTGACCATCTGAGGCATGAGAACTTCAATCGAGACCTGAACCCTGATGCACCATGAGACACCTCACCTGGGATTCTTCCTTCATCCTTTTGGAAGTGTCGATCTGATTGAAGGTAGGAAGGCTCTGCAGAGGGATCTGGATAGGCTGGATCGATGGGCTGAGGTCAGCTGTATGAGGTTTAACAAGGCTAAGTGTCGGGTCCTGCACTTTGGTCACAACAACCCCATGCAACACTACAGGCTTGGGGATGAGTGGCTGGAAAGCTGCCCAGCAGAAAAGAACCTGGGGGTGCTGTTTGACAGCTGGTTGAACATGAGCCAGCAGTGTGCCCAGGTGGCCAAGAAGGCCGATAGCATCCTGGCTTGTATCAGGAATAGTGTGACCAGCAGGAGCAGGGAAGTGATCATGCCCCTGTACTTGGCAGTGGTGAGACCGCACCTCAAATACTGTGTCCAGTTTTGGGCCCCTCACTACAAGAAAGACATTGAGTTGCTGGAGCATGTCCAGAGAAGGGCAACAAAGCTGGTGAAGGGTCTCGAGAGGAAGTCTTATGAGGAGCAGCTGAGGGAACTGGGGTTGTTTAGTCTGGATAAAAGGAGACTCAGGGGAGACCTTATCACTCTCTACAACTACCTGAAAGGAGGTTGTAGTGAGGTGGGTGTTGGTCTCTTCTGCCAAGTAGCAAGTGATAGGACGAGAGGAAATGGCCTCAGGTTGTGCCAGGGGAGGTTTAGATTGGATATTAGGAAAAATTTCTTTACTGAAAGAGTGGTCAGGCTTTGGAACAGGCTGCCCAGAGAGGTGGTGGATTCACCATCCCTGGAGGTGTTCAAAAAATGTGTAGACGTGGCACTTTGGGACATGGTTTAGTAGGCATGGTGGTGTTGGGTTGTCGGTTGGACTTGATGATCTTAGAGGTCTTTTCCAGCCTTAATGATTCTGTGATTCTGTGGTCTCTGATTCACGTTTCTTTTCCAGGTTTTGCTGTGTAAATTCAGATATACAAACCCATGCCAGGTCAACCATGTGAACTCAGCGATCTCTCATGAGATCTCAGGTTCAACCTTTACTGTAATATGCACATTTCTTATTCTTCTGCTTCCACAGTTGAAATTAATCCACCATTTAAAGTTCTCACTGGGCTTATGGCCAAACGGGCTCAAACAGCCACATCATCAGATTTAGGAGTTTCTTCTTTTTCCTCCTGGGTCATTGCAAGCAGGAGATTAAGCTGACAGGTAGATGCAATCTTATAAATGGTTCCCTTACCCTTTTCTTCCTGCTGGCCAATTTTAGGTCCTTTCTGCATGGAGTGAACTGTCCTCCCCCAAGTAGCCAGGACAATGTCTGGGAAGGTCAGCTTGTAATTGTGGCTGGCAGTGAAGAGGTTAAACAGTCCAACAGGGAGGTGGCCAGGTCTGACTGAGACTCTGAGGCAGAAACCAGTAAGGAGGTCTAGCACCAGGACTGAAGTGAAAATGAAATCTATTTTCAGATGCTGTTTTTAAAGTCCTACTCTTTGAACTGATGTGCATTTTAGCCAAGCTGAAATTGCGTATAAAGTTATACAGAAGGGGAAGGGGGGGAGAATGTTTTATTTACTTAATGCAAGAAAAGACACATATCTGCAGAGTTTTCTGACTCTGCACTCTGTCACGTGGGGATTGTGTCTGCATCATTTGTCAGGAAAGAGGGCTCCTGGATGTGGACACAACACAGCTGTCTCCACCACTCAGGCATGACCTGGAAGAATGGATCACCACAGTACTGTAAGCACGTGTGCATGAACACTCAGGTGCATTGCACAGCAGTGCTTTGTGCTGTGCAATCTCACTCTTGCTCATTTCTTTCTTCTTTTATTCTAATATACGACCCTCCACCTCCTCCCAGTGAGCTGCCCATGAGGACTGAATTAGGATCTCCCAAAACAAAAATCATGAGTGAATCTATTATTGAGTAGGAGCTAGTGTGCCTCTGGGGTTAACATTAATCTCCTGTTCAGGTCACGCTGTGGAGAAAGACAAAGACCTTCCCCATGCAGTAACACTACTGACTTACCAGCTCGGGGACCCCATTCTTCAGGCTCCTTTATGGATGCTCTTGTACAAGTAGTCCTTGCTCACTCAGTCTAATGGAAGTCAAGAGTGCTGCTTGGGAAAGTGATGTGCACCCACCCACAGAAAAAGCTGCAGCATCAGCCTCATCGCTGCTAATGCACCACTGGAGTCCGTTCAGCAGCCACATCCATGTTTTACCAGTAGGGTGGCCTTTTCTCTTTGCTCTGTTCCCCACTCATTCCCCACTCTTCCAAACGCTCCTCTCTAATCAGGAAAAACAAAGCTGTACTGTGCCAAATGCTCAGTACTGCACACTGGCTGGTGGAGCGGTTAACACACCAGCCTATAATTAGACAACTTTCAAAGCCTTGCTTTTCCTTCTGTTCCTTTCCCATCCCTCCCCAATAAACCCGCTCTCCCCTTTCTCACTGAGGGGGACCAGAGCTGTCCTCCAGGCATGTGTTACTCCCCATTAGTGTCAGTGGGAGTCACAAGAGCACATCAGGGGAGGAACAAACCCTTAAGGGAAAGAAACCTTTGACGAAATCCAGCCACCCCATGCTAAGGCTCAGTATGAATTCTAAGCAGTCGGATCTAAAGGAAATGAGGGCATATTTGCCCAAGAACTTCTCTGAAGTACAGAAATGTCTGTTTTACTCTGTTGGCTCTGTACATGATGAAAACTTCAGATAAGGCTTGCTTATGAGCAAAAAGGCATCCTTATCCTACTCCTGCTAAAAACTGCACAGACTGTAAAAGATGCAGCTCATCGCTTTCCTGGGGTTTTGTTTTATTAACAAATTTAAATAATAGTTGAACTTCTCATCTGAACCACCTTGCAGTCTTACCTGTTCCTATGGTTACTCTAATAGGCTCTCTGTGTACTAGGCTCTATTTTCCTTCACCCAGACAGCGATTTCCCTCTGCTATAGCCAGAAAAGAGTGCCCTAGTCCCACCATGTCAGCAAGTGATAGGCCATGGCCTTTTCCTGCTTTGGCTCCAACACCTGAAGGAGGTCAGGACACAGAAGACGATGAAAGAAGCCAGCATTGCACTAATGGAGAAATAGGTACATAGTTGTAGTCAAAGGGATAGTCCATTGACATTTGTAATTCATTTTGGAATAGGAAAAAGCTGCTCAAAATGAATATATTGAGTGCACCCTCAGTAAGTTTGCAGACAACACCAAGTTGAGTGGGAGTGTTGATCTGCTTGAGGATAGAAAGGCTCTACAGAGGGATCTGGACAGGCTGGATCGATGGGCCAAGGCCAACTGTGTGAGATTCAACAAGGCTAAGCGCTGGGACCTGCACTTGGATCACAACAACGCCATGCAACACTACAGGCTTGGGGATGAGTGGCTGGAAAGCTGCCCAGCAGAAAAGAACCTGGGGGTGCTGTTTGACAGCTGGTTGAACATGAGCCAGCAGTGTGCCCAGGTGGCCAAGAAGGCCAACAGCATCCTGGCTTGTATCAGAAGGTGGCTGTGGCCAGCAGGACCAGGGAAGTGATCATAGCCCTGTATTTATTTGGCAGTGGTGAGGCCGCACCTCAAATACTGTGTTCAGCTTTGAGCCCCTCACTACAAGAAAGACGTTGAGATGCTGGAGTGTGTCCAAAGAAGGGCAACAAAGCTGGTGAAGGGTCTAGAGCACAAGTCTTATGAGGAGCGGCTGAGGGAACTGGGGTTGTTTAGTCTGGATAAAAGGAGACTCAGGGGAGACCTTATCGCTCTCTACAGCTACCTGAAAGGAGGTTGTAGTGAGGTGGGTGTTGGTCTCTTCTGCCAAGTAGCAAGTGATAGGACGAGAGGAAATGGCCTCAAGTTGTGCCAGGGGAGGTTTAGATTGGACTTTAGAAAAAATTTCTTCATGGAAAGGGTTGTCAAGTATTGGAACAGGCTGCCCAGGGAAGTGGTCGAGTCATCATCCCTGGAGGTATTTAAAAGACGTGTAGATGTGGTGCTTAGGAAAATGGTTTAGTGGTGGACTTGGCAGTGCTAGGTTAACAGTTGGATTTTATGACCTTAAAGGTCTTTTCCAGCCTAAATGATTCTATGATTCCACGGATTAGCAAGCTGGCATATGGGCCCCAAGAAGCACCGCTTATGTGTCCGTGAATTATTTTGCATCATCAAAATGATGCTGGAATTTGGAGTTGAGGTTTCAAAGCATGCTCTGAACACTTGAGCTCACTCTGGTCATCTGACAGTACCAAAAAGGGGTCTGCAGCAGCATGAAGATACAGCAAGGGGAGAAGAGTGGTTCAGGGCAGGATAGCACTGCATTTTTCCTCTTTCTTTCACAAAAAAGGAAACAAGCTTTATATCTTCTTATATCTACTTTATACCTTATACCTGAAGTACTTTGTACCTAAAAACCGCCTACATTAGCAAACTTTTTGCTTAAAGGCTCCTACATGAGAAAGACAAGGCCTTTCAGTTTCAAAACAATGAGGAGAAATTATCCAAGGAAGAAGCACTCAGACTTCAATCCTAAGAGACAGGATAGCTCTCTTTTCATTGTATTTGCCATTTCTTAAAAGGAAAAATCCTGTTTTTTCCTGCACTCTGGTGAGCAGGTTAAACATAGCCAGACTTGTGTAGGCAACAGCAGCCTAATTAACAGCCTAATTTGTGTCTGAGTGAAACATTCACTTTCTTGATTTATGTATGTTACTAACTGAATGCTGAAGTGATCCCATCCCCCTAATTACTTCTGCTTCCCAATTAAGAGAAGAGTAACGACCTCTGTATGGAATGGCATGGAAACAAGGGCCTCTCACTCAATACCCCGTCGGGAAGGGGCCAATGATCCAAATGAGGGAACCTCGTTAGCTAAACCACATGTTAGTTGGCGTTCAGTTATGCACACGGACCAAAGGGAACCAACTTCATAGCCTCTCTACTTCCAAGAGAGAGATCAGACAGTACTTTGTGGGTTTCCTTGCTGCATCGCATCTCTGCCATCTTATGCTGGAGGCTGGGTAACTCCCTTGACTTCTTTGGAGTTCTTCCAGATTTACATCACACAGCTTTGGATCTCAGCACTCATTTTCTGGTTTAAATGGAACAACACTTCTGATATTCGCTCGTTTCTTTCATTAGAAGAGGATAGCTTTGTTGTGTAATTAACATGCCAGTAATTAAGGATTCCAAGATGATGTACTAATTTCTCTCTCATGCACACACACACTTTCAAAATGTTATCAGCAGTAATTGCATTAAAATCTTTTCTTTTCCTGTTCCCTTTGGGAGTTTATTAGGCTTTCATTTAGTATTTTTCTCATTTCACAAACATACACACATTTCCTTTGCTCCTCTGAAAATTTGCTACAGACTTGAAAACTTTGAGCAGCTTGATCCCCTCTGTGTGAACACAGGGGAATCTTCAGCGGCCCTCATTTTTTCAAACTGTTTTAAACAGAAGGTGAAAAGTTGCAAGTGATACTCTGGGTTTTTGGATACAGGTCTAGATAATTCTTGTGATAGCAGGATCATTCATGTACATACACCAAGTCAGCTGAAATTGAGATGGATTTAGGACTGTGGATTACTACCATGGAACTCTAAGAAAGTCTTAAAATCGTGCTACGGACAGTTTATTGCTTGCTGAGCACTTCTGTTTAGTGACGTCTGCTCAAGCTGTAGAGGACTGTAAAGTAACCAAGAGTTTTTTTCCAATGTTGTGAAATGCATAAAAAAGGATAAGTTAGGAGACAGCAGAGGATGGTTCATCTTAGTTTTTATTAATTTTCTGTCTATCATTTCCTTGGCTTTTTAAAATATTTTGTTCCAAGATAAAAGTTTGAGCTCTATGGCTGAAAGTTACCATGCAGAGCTTAGTCTGAGTTGGCAGTAGGTTGAAAAGCTGAACAATAAGCCCAGGATTTTTGTATTCAACCCTGCAGCAGTAGTCCCTCAACCTTGGTGCCCATGCAGCAGCAATGGTGCAACAATTGTAAGTTGCAAGCAACATAGTCTTTTGCTCTCATTGTTGGTTTTAGCTTTCTCTCTTTTCCAGCTGTGACACATGCCTAGGACATCTACGTTAGGGATCCAGCCCTGGTAAATCCTTGGTGGGCAGTTGGGCACCCTCCTCTAAGCTCATTAAGATGTAGCCTCACTTTGTTTCTTGCAGTTTTAATATGTGTTAGTCACTTCAAGAATAGTCCTAGTTTCTAAGCTGAAATATTAATATTTAGTGTTGCCCTACTGCCCCTGCCTTTTGGGGGGTCAGTTGTGAAGAGTGAGAAAGAAACATGATCCAGACATTGAATCATAATCCTGACCCAGGTATTGACCTTGACCTGCAACTTCAGCTCGTCCAAAGACAATTCCCAGTTCATGCCTGAGACTGAAAATAATAGCTACCCATTCATCACCACACCCTGACAAGAGTACTCATTCTTTTTTCCTACTCCTTCACTTTCTGCTGCGTTTTATCTTTCATCTGCATTTATTAGCCTGTCTCTCTTTGTCTGGGGAAAACAAATTTGCTGAAGTCTACGACCATAGTGGTAAAATCACAGTGTTTGATTGCAAGCCAACTTGATGCTGCTTAAATGATAAAAAGGGCTGGGAAAGAAACAACTAGGTTTGTAGCTCCTTTATGTGCATAAGCTTAAAAAGGAGTAAACCTGCATTTTTCCTCTTCTGTGACTTCGAATTGAGCCTGAGACCACAAAAGTGATCCCTGCTTGTGTCCCAGGCCAGAAGGAAGGAAGGAAGAGCATCCAAAGGCTGCTGTCACTGACAGAACAAACCCAGGATTCTGTTTCTGGGAAATGAGATTTTGCTGTATGGCTGGAAGGACAAACTTGAGGCAGCTGCAGCTTTAGATCTTTGCTGAGAATACCCTGTACAATCTCGTGGAACATAGACATATCTAAGCTATTTCAGGGCTGGAAGTGGTCCAGCTGTGGTAACACAGAGCTCCAGGCAGGCTAATGCATGCTATATGTTGTCTCTGTGCTTGAGGTAGGAAATAACTCATGCCGTGGTAAACTTGCATTACACAAATATTTATGCAAACTATTTCAAGTGCTTGGGCGGTAATAAATTGCTATCGTTTGGTCTGTTAGAGCCTGATGAACAGCCTGTTGTTTTGTCAGGCTAGATAGCTGGTGCTGATGCAAACAAGAAAAATAAACCCAAAGTTCTCCTTGCCCATGCTGCCCAACGAAGACGAATCTTTCCACTTCCACTGACAGGCTGTAATGGGAACTACATGCTAAGCTGATATTTGGTTGCTCCTTTTTCACATTCAAAGGTTTCATCTTCAGGAGTAGACTGATTTCCTTGGGAGGGTGGAAGGATGGGACATACATTGTGAAAATATTATCTTAACTAAGCCACACAAGGTGCCTATAACTAGAGGAGAAGATCAGTCCTGGGTCATGGGAAAACCTAAAAACTGGTATAGAAAACCTGGATAAATCAAAGGAGCATATAGTTTGCTATAGAGGATTAAACTATTAGACCTGTAATTTGTCTGTCATGAATTTTATGCTGGTTATCCAGGAGTAAGAGTCTCCGTGGAGTCCAGTCAATTGAAATAAATGCTGTATGCAGGATAGGGGGTCTCTCTGCTGAAGTAGAGAGCAGGGAGGGAGAGAGTCTATGATGAGAGCATATGGAATTGTTAGTCTGAATGGAAAAGGTAACCCGTTGCCTTTCCAGCAGCCTTATTTTGTTTACTTTTATGCAAAGCACAATGTGCCCTCCATTAATCTGATAGGCATGGGGGATTTCCATGGAAACAGCAGGACTCCATTTCATTTAAACTCTGATGCTTGATTTCCTTGTCAAGCAGAAATCAATGTGTTGGTAACAGGAGAAACGTTCAGGGTATTGCTTAGAGATGTTGCCTGTGCAAAGGTCTCTGAAGGAGTGCAGTGATCTGCCCTATCCCATCACTGTTCACCTGAGCATGATCCACCACGCCACACTTCTTCTTTTCTTCCTTTCTTCTATTTAGTCAGTACTGTCCTCAGTTCCACTCCTCACTTTCTCTGCCTGACCCCTGCCTCACACACAATTATTATCCTCCCTGTCTGTGGGGTTATACACAGAGAGAGAATTGGCAGTGCCTGGATAACTGCTCCAGCTCTCTACTCTCCACCCAGAATGAGGGGCATTCATGTAACTGGGAAGTGAGGCTTATTTATAAACTGGGGGGAAAAAAGTTCTAAAAAACTGTGAGAAGCAGCAAGAATTATTTAGAGACACACTTTTTCATGTGCAGCCAGGGGGGAAAAAAAAAGGATCATAAATTCCTTGCAGCACATCATAGTCCAGCTCTTTCTCAGTTTATCTTCTCACACGCCTTAAGCAACTATCTTTTTTGTCCAACAAGAACTGGTCAAGATTTTTAGGGGTCTTTCTGTGGAGCCCACTAGGTAAATGTGTACATGGTTCCCTGCATGCTCCATCCCATTGCATGGGCAGACTGAGACAACATTGCTCCCACACCTCTCCTCAGCTGTCCACCTCCCACTGAGGCACTGGAACATGGCCAGCCTTCTCCACTACTTCTACCCACCTCAGATGTCAAGGTCAAACCCCAGTTGTGTTCCTCTGTCTCCAAGGTATGCTCCAAAGCTAGAAAGGGCCAGGGAAGGAATAGAGGCAGAACTAACTGTGTTGGTGTGAGAATGGGAAGGGGTTGTGAGACAGGTCTGGTGAAGGTGTTGATATTCTGCAGGGTGAAAAAGTCCCTTTAGAAAGCCCCATAGCTTTGTAAGAAAAGACCATGGGGAGAGCAACATTGTGGGGTTGCAGGAAGACCACCACCCCAAGATTTCTTTCCTTGAAACATTCCCTCTGATGTCAGAAGCTGGGGACACAGACTTTTAAAGATGGTTCTTCCTCCACGGCTGTGGGCCTTAGCGTTATGTTGGGGCATAGCAGCCCCACTAGAGACTCACCTCAGTAGCTCCTGCACATGGTGCTCTCCCTCCTAAATATTCCCCTGCTACCACCTCTATGCAGGTGTGAACATAGCTCCTCTTCCCTTCCCTTCATACATTCACCTACACCCATGTAGTTGCAGAAGTAGCATAGCTCTCACCTACATTTTTTAGGTGGCCTCTGGACTCTGCAAAGGTGGTGCCATACAAAACAGCACCTTTTGGCCTTCAAAGCCTGTGAAGCCAAGGTTAATCACTTAAGAAGGGCTTCCAGAGTGATACTAGAGTTTGATATTCAGAGTGTGAGCTTTTTCAGTAATGCAATTTATCCAGACCCTGTCATCAGGGTTTTCTTTTTCCTTTTTTTGGGCTCTTTCCAGTCTTTACTATGTTTTTAAGTGTGGTCATCAGAGGAAGGCATAAGTAATTCAGACAATGGTGGCAGAAAGGGAGCTGTTTTATTGGGAAAGGGGACACAGAAGGAGAGAGATGTGTTGGGAGGCTAAAGGATACACCCTAAATTAAACTAATTCAGTATAGATGAGTGTAGGACCCTGGAGTCTTGGATTCCTGGTCCTGGCCTTTAATCACTGCATATCCTCTCGTGTCTTGAACTTGAAGCAAATCTTAGGCTGCAGCTAAAGGTTTCAAACTAATCATAAATTACTGCCAATGCTTCCCCTTTGGCTGGAATAATGGCACAAGTACACACACCCTAATCTTCCTAAAGGCTTTTTTGAAAAGACACTTGCTATTTAAAACCTTGTTCATCTTCTCCACATATGTATCATACCTTTCTTCGGCTGCTGGCTAGTGGAAGCTCATTCTACCTGATCCGACTGCATACTGCGGGAAAACACAGAAGTCCTTCTTCTTGCACAGCTAAAACAATGGAGAAGCCAGATCAATTTATCTTTTAACATAGTTGCAAAGCAAAAAAATCAGACTGCTAGTTTATTCCTGTCAACCTCACTTCAACATTACAAATTACATTTTCTGCCCGGCCTGTCAATCAGCAGCTGTAATGCATATAGCAAGGTGCTTTCTCCTGATGAACAAACATTTCCAGGGTGGGAGGAAGTGGGAGGAACCTGACCAGCCTCACAATCAGGCTGGGAAGATTTCACCCGACAAGAAAGTCATCACCTCAAGACACTGCAGTGCCAAGGGCAGCCAGCCGCAGAAGAACAGACTGGAGATAATGCTGAAGAAAATTCCACGGAGACCACTGCTAGAGTCCAGCTGTGCTTTGTAGTGAAGAAGACCACTGTGACCACCTGCAGCACTGCTAGGGAAAGCCCGCGTGATCTTTGCATGCCCTCTGCAATCCCCCTGTGCCCCATCACTGCCATGTGCAGCTCTCCGAGCCTGTTCCCAGCAATGGCATTTCCTGCCCTGGGGAATGCACCTCTGAATATTTTTCTGCCTCTTGATGTACCTCAGTTGCATCAAGTGGTACAGGAGGGACCGTTGTAGCTTTTCACATGAATCAACTAGGCCCTGTTCTGTCATGAGTCAGGGGGGAATCTGTTGTCTTCCGGGGGGAAGGGGAGGGAGGGCTCTATGTCATGCAACAGGACCCAGTGGGTCCCCAACATCATTAATGAGAACAGCAGAACCTTTTGCTAGTCGGCAGAAGTTTTTGCAAATACTGCCCCTTTACCATAAAATCTCAGCTATTCATTAATTAATTATTATGATTATGATTTTTTAATTTTTAATGCACATTTTAATCTAGTTAGAGTAAGGGGATCCCACTGGGATCAGGCCTTTCTGTTCTGCAGGCTGTGCGGGGAGGCAGAGACAGACCTGTGCCTAGGAAACTTTGCTTAGAAAGCAAAGTGTGTACAGGGAACCCCCCCATGTTTTGGTGATGACAAAATGTAATATTTTAGCAACAGCCATGTAGAGGTGATGGAATTACTGTTTTTAGCACCAGCATTTTGCTAGCTTTGCACTTGCAAGTAATTTTTGAGCAGGGGCTTTTGTAGGATAGAATAAGTGGCATCTATCCATTGAGCCATGATCTGAAATATTAAAACATCTATAAATTCCCTGTCTGATGGGATGGATTTTTGTTTCCCCTATGATTGTATGGGATTGTCTTTTACCTGGAGGGGCAGGATATGCCAAGCAATGCTGGTGAATTCAGAAACATCCCATTTTAATTTGCCAAGAAACTGGTGAGCAGGAGTTATGAGGAAGTGGGATAAGCCACACTATCCCTTCTGAAAAACAAAAATCTTTGCTTCTGTTCCCTAGCCACTGAAACTGGCTGTGCCCACTGCTGCCATCACATAACCACCATCCCTAAAGAAGTTTGTGTTTCCTCTGCCTTCCCAGGCAGCCATAAAAGGTGGGCAGATGTGCTACAATACACAGGATCATCAGACCTGACATATGGTTAATCTGGTTAAAGGAAGTTATCAATATTAAACAGGTAGTTCAAAGAAACCACTAAGTAATTTTCTAAACAGCGTGCTAGCTTCCTGAAACTCTCAGAGGAAAGTCACAGAAACGATATTGCCTAAACAGAAAATGCTTTGAGGGGTTGCCTTTTTGTGATACTTTTCTTAGAAGGATGGTTCTAACATCAGTCTCAATAAAAGAGGACTTCTGACACTTGATGATCCTTGCTCTGTGTGTGTGCACATGTGTGTGTGCAGAAAATCCAAGGATTTTCCTGTTAATGACAGCTAACTAATAGACTCTGAACACCTAAGGCAACCCTAAACTAAATGGCCACTTTCCAAAATCATGCATGCATGAAATTTCAGATTGGGAATGTTGTGTGATTAATCCTGAAAGAATTTCTCTGTACGTCTCCATTTGAATTTTGTGCGTAGCAAGCTGCGTCATTTTGACACGCACCAGGATGTTTTCATGTGGCCTCTTTTGGCAAAGCAGAGATATTGGCTACCACTGGATCATCTGTAATTTGAACAGACTATCTTAATGAACACCAGTATCACCTTTGATCTGGGAGTGACTGGCACCTTGCTATATCTGGCATTCAGATGGAATAAGGTGTTTCAGCTGGTGCTGATGGTGCTACGTTGCGCTTATGGCTGGCAGCTAACTGCTGTCTTCCAGTGTGTTAGATAAAGCTCATAAGGTTGTTGATTTATTTATAATGGTTTAATTAACCTGATAATTAGATTAATTGTTTTTGTTTATATCAAAGTAAATTAAAATAAATTGGATTAATATTTATTTTATGTTACGCTTCTGCTTAATTATTTGATTTAGCAATTAAAGTGCATAAAATTGGAAAACTGGAGGACTGGAGGATTTTTTTTTTCTCTCTCTGGAAATCAGGACCAAGACTCTAAGGAGTTCTGGAGTAGATAAGATCAATCAATTGTGTGCACCAATGACTGCAGATGCATTAAATCATTGGTTATTCTAACATTTGTGACACCCACCTACAGAGACAAAAATGGGCCAGGTTTGTAAAGATGCTTTGGCACCTAACACTGAATAATGAAATTTAGTTTTATTTTTCAAAACTACGTACACTTGTCTGCATCTTTAGGCACATTCAAGGTGCAACACCTTTAAAACTCCAGACCAAATAGCTTCTAAGAGTGTCAGAAAGCCTGGGACAGAAATAGTTAGGAGAGAACAGTCTTTCCCAATTAGAGGAGGTAAAATTTATCTCATTTTCAATGACATTTTTAATTTTGAAAGGGGAAAAAAATCTTTCAACTTTCCCAACCTGAAATATTTGGCAACTACCCTTTTTTCTTTATATTTTATATCAGTTGTCAAATAGGCTGAATTTTCAAAAAGTGTTGATACTTGGGGGGAAAAAGAAGTCTCTCTATATTCTCAGCGAGCTTTGATGCAATCCCACTGGCACAAGCATGCATGCCTGCTATATTTCAGATTTGTAACTTCCCCTCTCATACTGACAATGATTATCAGTATGGGGCTATATGTAGATGTATATATGCATATACAGAGACTCTTTTAGATATATATGTATGTAGCTGTAGATGTCTAAAAATACATACAGATGTGTTCCACAGCCTGCAGAAGGGAGATCAAAGAAAGCCCACAGAAGTGAAGGAGGAACGCTCGTTCAGCAGCTCCATCGTACCATTTGACACACCTCAGCCACCAATGCGCTCACACTCACCACCCCTCAGCAGTCAGAAATGCCACTGTTGTCCAGGGCCAGGGTGACCCAAGGCACCGGAGGAGCTGATGGGATGCTACAGACAGAGCTCATGGCAGTGCCGAGGGCTGTGCTTGTTTTCTTGGCTCTGGGTTTGTCTCCTGAGAAGGCTGTTGCACCTTCCCCAAGCTGGATAAATGATATTCCACAACAAAATGAAAAAAACCCTGCAAGTGGTAAATAAATGTTGTATGACCCTGCAGGTATATGCTCTGCTTGCTTTCCAGATACGTTCTGGTGATTTAGTTATCAGAAATGTTCTGCCAGATGGCTGCAAGGGAATATTACAAAATGGTTATGAAAAGTGAATTTTGAGCTCTCTGGAGACCTTCATCCCAGAGTTATATTTGCTCAGCACAGGAACAGAAATGCTCCTGTGGTAACCAATCAATATTTCTGTGAACCCCTCCACGCCACATGTGCAGTCTCACTCCCACACCAGCAGGGCAAATGGCTCTGGAGAGAAACAAGTGGACATTTCAACTCCAGCTCTCTCCTGCCCTCTTGTTTGCCCCTGAGGTTAATTAATGCCAGGTGGTGTCTGGTCCTTTCGGTGGTTTTGTACAAACAAGGAGGTGAAGAAGGGGACTCGCATGTGTGCCTGGCCAGTGATGGGGTTGCAGGTGGGAAGGAGTTTGAGGACATCAGGCTGAAGCCTGGGCATGCGTGTAACCATGCCAAGAGCTCAAGCCCAGATGAAGGGTCCCAACCTGCACAAGCAGTGCTGGACAGACACGAAGGAGCCAGAGGATTTGGGCCTCCTGGTTGGCACCAAGGTCCTGGCTTGGAGACTGGACTCCATGCAGCAAACACAGGGTGCATCAGGCATGCAGCTTTGATTTTGAATGCTCCCCAGGGGACTGCCCGAGGATGAGCTACACAGGAAATACTCAGGGAATAATGTATGACTGCAAGGATTACTTGATGGGTTCTCAGACAGCCTGAGAATATGGAGGAGAGGAGAAATTTTGGCAAGTGAGTTATTCATCATAAAACACATTGTCCCCTCCCCCCCAACACGCACCAGAGTTTATCCAGAAGGTGGCTATTGCATGTGCAAGAGAGATGGAGGCTCTAAGGCCTTTCATCAACGTAGGCCTGCCTTATTGAGTCATCCTGATGATGAATGCTTGAAGCCTGCATGAAAGTGCAGTGCAATTACTGCTGAGTAATAGCAGCAGGTGAAGCTTTTCAGCTCCAGCTGGGATGTAAGAGGCAATGGTGAATCAATCAGTGTGGAAGAGACCTTGGTTTGGGAGGGAGGGGGAATATGGGGGAGAGTTTTTCCTTGAGTAGCCCCTGAATTTAGGGAAGAGAGAACTTAAATCAGTTAAGAGTGTTATGGGTGACTGGAGTTAAATTTATTGTTCACTAAAGCTGCACCTGAAAGGAAATATATCTGAGCTCTTTGGAGCAAAGTGGTAACTATAGCTGATTAAACAAGGAGGGGACAAAAGCTCTGACAGGGCAAAGGGAAGAAGTGAAAGACAGTTGAGCACAGATGCTAGAATAACCCCAAATAATTACAGCAAGACCAGTCTGCTGATCTTTCCAAGAGCTCTGGGAATTTTGGGAGGGCTCCTTTGGGTGGCATGAGCTCTGTCAAGGTGAAGTGCCAGAGAAGGTGGAAGACTGGGCACTGATTTTGTTTCAGTCAGGACAGTATTGGATGTTGCGTGCTGTTTTCTGCTTCTTTTATGGAGAACATGCCTTAATCGCCTAGTCTCCAAAAGCACACCACTACCTACAATAAAAAAGGCTTGGTTTTCAAGGCTTGGCTGGTCATTTCATGATGAAGATTGCCCAGCTGTGATGCACGCAGATGTACCAGGGAAGAAAGGCGATTAAAACACTGTAGTTTGGGGCACGGGAAGGGATTTTTATTATATGCTTGAGCTAACCACTGAGTTCAGCCAAGGTTGCATGCAACTGAAGGAGCACCTGAAGCCCAGCCTGCAGAGATTGGTGTGTTGAGCCTATCCATGCTCCCTTCCCACCCCACAGCCCTTACTAGAGAGCACGAGCAGAGGAGGGCTAGGACTGGTGGGCCAAAACAACCCCTGAGCTGCTCTACCCTTCACATACTCTGCTGGAAGAACCGCATGTCCTTGCTTTGCTGGTAGCTGTCATACCATGCATTGGACGGGCTAGTCTGGAGACTGACAGAAAGCTCCTCAAAGTCAGATACTGGGGTAAAGGATAAAAACATATTCGAGGAGGGAAGAGGGAAGGACTGTGGATAAAGTTGATGTCAGACCTTATCAATCTTCTGCTTGAAAATGACAGGTGGTGCCTATGAAACCTACTTAAAGTTCCTGCATGTCATAGGGAATATTTTTCCAGAATCTTGAAAGAAATTGGACAATTATATATTTAAAACAGATTCTATTTCTGGTCACCTGTGTTTTAGATGTCTGAGCCGTGCACGTTAGATGATATATCAGACAGAAACAGCAAATGGATTATTTATTTCCCTGCAGGGAAAAGGCTTGGCCAAAAGCAAAGGAAGCAGAGACTCTCCACTGCTACGGCAGTGACTGGAAATGAGGAATTAAGTCCCACTTGTCACTTTGCCTAGTAGTGGGCTGCCTTAAGGAGGGTGGCCCTGTGCTCAAAGCACCAGTTTTGGAGCCCAGAGACTTGTGCCTTGGTCTTGAGTTATGCCACAGGCTATGAACGACTTTGGGAAAGTTGCTTCAATGCTCCGCAACACTGCTTTTCCCTATGTAAAAGAGGAGAACTGATAACTAACTGCTTCAGAAGGTTATTCCAAGGTTAGGCTAGTGCTAGTGCATCACTTCAGTACCTTATGATAAAAGTTGCGATAGAAATGCTTATTATCATAACCTCAGTCTTCTTCAAAGGTTAATACTGGCAGAACGTGGGGAACTTGCCATCAAGAATCAGGATGTTCAAATTTAGGCAGAGCCTACTGAAAGATCAGGCTTGCATCTTGCATTAATTTTTCATGAATTTCCTTTATTTCTTTCTTTTGTCAATAGGAAAAAAATAGGAGGTGGAGGAATGAAGGAAAAGAGTCTCTTCTTTCTCCCCACTTCACTGCCCTCTTCACTTGCTCCCCTCTTCACTGCCAGTCTGCTAGCTAAGAAAAGATGTGCACAATGACCTATTTTAGAACATATATTCTTACTCTGGGGAAAATGCATAAGGCAGCAGGAATACAGGAGCTCTCTAAAGTATTTTCAAGCAAGGCATGAAGATGCTTATAATGGTGCAACTACTGCATGTGGAGGGAACCAGTTATTAATCACTAATATTTTCCTTTCTTTCTAGGTATAAATAAGCCAGATATGCATTAATAAAGGGATAGATGACAGAACAGACCAGACGGACAAACTGGAATTGAAATGGTTCACAGCACTCCTGGGTCTGGCTGACTGGAAAGACTCCTTAGTCTTCGTACTGACACTGAGTGAATGCAAAGGATCTTTCTTCCTAACAAAAATGTGCTATCAGAAACCCAGAAGATTCATGGTAATGACAAAGTTTGAGTTGCATGGTCTTTCTTAAAGGGAACACAGACCCTAAATCACTGCCCTTTACGTCCAACCTGGCTGGAAGGAGGATGGCTCATTCTGCCTGGCTACAATGACAGCTCTGGGACGAGAGGTCTGCAGCTGCAGGGGGAACCTGAGAGTCTCACAGGCCGGCACTCATGTGAAATTTCCCCTTGACTACTACCTTCCTGGGAAAAACAAGGCCAAAAAGACTCTGATCTTCAGTGCTCTCCTTGATGTGCAGTGAAAAGAAAAAAGAACAACAACAACAACAAAGTCCTCTGCAAGTTTTTGTGTGTTTTGTTCCTATATTAATACCCATTGTGGGAATGGATAGAAGAGGATTAACAGTGGCTATCCTCTCTTCAATCTAATCTGCTATTGACTGAGAAACATCACATAGGGACGTCTTGGAGGAATTAACACAAATCCTTTTAAAACTCTTCAGTGTCTTCTCCCTTCCCTTTTCTTCCCCCGCTTCCCAGCCCCTTCTCTCTGTGCCCCCTGCTGCTGAATTCGTAGCAGAGGACATGGCCAAGGAGGATCATGGGTAATCAATTAAGATGCAGACTTTTACCATTTGAGATGCATTATCATGGTCCCACTGACACATCCTGAAACACAAACTCAATCTATCACATTGCAAATGAATTCAAAGTGGAAGATTAAAGAGGCAGAGAAGCACACAGTCTCACCATAGAATTCAATTAAAAAAAAAAAAAGGGAAGAAAAAAGCATGAAAGCAGGAACAACAGAGAGAAAGCTGGCTTGTCTGTAGCCAAACTTTACCCTCCATCCTATAATTCTTCCAATGGAGTCAGATCGGCAGGGATAGTTTGGGGTAGTCTGAACCATGGCTTGGGTGTAAATAAAGGGGGTTTTGTCAACTTGAGATGGGATGAAAGCACTCACTTACCCACAAAGACACTTCTCTGTTTTCTCTTTAGCCTCCTCAAAAGAATGTCTCAGGACCAAATGGATAGAATGCAGGTGTATTTATTTGTTACCTGTGGTCATTCAGGCCCAGCAAAGCACCTCACCAACAGCCAGGCCAGGGTGAGCACCAGGGAACTACTAATATTCAGTGCACCTCCTCTTCCATGGTCATGAGTTTCTGACGTACAAACTGTCTACTCTTCTCCAAGGTGGGCTGGTGCTTGTCAGGACTCATCTCCCTGGCTTCAGAGAAGGTAAATCCACCACAGGCTGAAAGCAGAGGTGTAACTCTTGTAATTCAGGCAATTTCTCAGCATTTGAGTAAATACTTTTTCTGCCTTGTTGCTTTTATTCTCATTGCCCCCTTTCCCTCCTACAATGGTTGAGATGGAGATCTTTCCCACCCTGTCCAGCACCCCCCAAGAAGTGCTGGCATAAAGAATAGTAAAAACTAGAAGAAATTTTAAATTATGCAAGGCCTTTCCTTTTCCTCTCTCAATGTTTGTTGCAATTTTTCAGAAGTCTTTGTATTTCTGATACCAATACGGTAAAGGCATAAAGATTTGGGATGAAAACAGAATTCAACTTAAAAAAGAACCACGCATAGGCATGGTCAATATGTAGCCAATCCACAAATAAGAGCCCACTGATCACATTCCTCATTTATATCCTTGCTCCCTGGGCCAGTCCCTAGGGCACATCCAAGTTCTGGGTGTGGAAATCAAAGGCCACATAGGAGTGAAGGCAGGGAATGAAGCTGAAGTCATCTTTTGGATGAGCTTTTACCAACTCCAGCAAGGACTTTGACTCCTGCACTGGAAAACCACTGCCTGCTAAAACCTGTCTGTCATTTGTAACTTCCTCTATAAGAAGCATAAGGAATGGTGGTGGGTCTGCTGAGGAACTGCACTAATTACACAACTGCCAGAAACATACGTGTCCTCTTTCTTGAAAATTAAATTGTCATGTAAACCCCACCATTGGGAGCCTCCATGTGTCACAGCCTAGAGCAGTTGAGGCACCAGAGGGAAAGATGACTGCTAGATTTGCTCGCTTCCCATCTGTTTGCTCACAGAGAGCTGGTTAAGGAGCCCTTCTAGCGGAGACAGGAGACAGATGCACGTAGAAGGTAACAAGGACATGTTGTGGATTCTTTATCAGCCATGGCTCGATTTGAGATTTATTTTAGTGCTGGGATTAATTTGACGCTCATGAAAGGGACAGGCTGTCAGCACTGACAAAAGCCTGCCTGACAGCCAGGAGGCACTGGGTGAGATTTATGTACACAGCATTTGCCCGCACCCCTCATTCCTGGTGTGCAGCACCACCTGCCCTGGTCTCTGCCCCATTGCCATGCAGCCAGCACCAATCCTGACCACCACACAGGGCAACAGGCACATCCATGCAATGCTCTTACCCACGTCCATGCAGTGCTCTTACCCAACTCACAGTGCCAACACAGCCTATGAGCTGGGATCAAGTTACAGAGACAGTAGGGCCATCCCAAGAAGAGGAAACAATTTGGGAAAGCCAAAAGCTGAGCAACATTATAACTCTTTTTTTTGGTTTCCTAATATTTTCAGTAAGGAACTCGCTTAACCTTCATTAATGGAAAGAGTGGAGGAGGGGGAAAAGAAATAAAAGGAAAGAGCTATACAACCTGGAAATGAAAAGAAACAGTTACTCTGAGCTGCCAAGGAAGTTCAGCAATCCCGGTGCCTTCACCTGGAGTCCCCAGTTTAGTGACTGGCTGAGCTATCAGTCACTGCAGGCAGTGTAACACCGTAACCAGAAATACCCCATTTTGCTGGGGCTCTCGCTTAGAAAGTGATGCTGACTTCCTCGGATGAGCCCTTCTGAAAGAAGGTGCTGAGGAAGCATCTACATATGTGCTGTCTGAACTATGAAGTTATTTTTGTTTCCTGCTTCTGCAGTAAGTAAATATTTCTACACTGTACAGGGCAAAACATTTTTGTTGACTTTTTGTAAAAGCAATTTCTCATGTAATTCTGTTTCAGAAAGCCTAAAACGCTTCATCAGACAGCTCTAGTTTAACCATTTTAGAGTGGATTTAAAGAGCTTGCAACCTTCCAAAGAAAACGCAGTGCTCAAAATTAGCCTGAAATATTGTACTTTATATAATCCACTCTGGAAAGCTCACTCATTACTACAAGAAATGGAAGATTCTCGCAGCCTCTAGGGGCATATGCAAAATCTTAAACAATGCACATCATGTAATGACAAACAGCCATTTATAAAGACCTCAATCCGAATGTCAGTTCTTATTCCTCGCTAGCATCCCCTCGAGGACTGATGCCTGATTTTACTACCTTTACTTGTGGAGAGGGCAGAAAAGACTCTCCCCGTGACTATCCCCATCAGCAGTGACTTACAGATTAGGAACCTGTGAGGAAAAAGCAAGTGTCCCCCCTTCCTTGTCCTCTCCCTGCCTCTCTGGTTCAGGCCCATTAAGTTAAAAAGAGGAATATATATTATTTCTCCACAATTTTTTTGCTGAACTTTCACAAATATTACAGAAACATGTGGAAGATTGTCATCCACTGTGTTTTTATTGAAAAACTGTTGTCAAGCAAGACATGTTTTGTTTAATAGTCTCTTTGGTCAACAAAACCCATTATTTGTTAAAAGGTTAACTGTTTCTGTTAAGTACCTACTTAGGTTGAGATCTGGACTGTGAATCTTGGTGGGGGAAGAGAAGAAAGCAGAGAATATTTTTACTCTGCCTCAGCAAAGCAGCAAAGAGGAAATCCTACTGCAAAAATCCAGGCATAATCTAGCTTTTCACATCTGCAGCGATGCATCTGAAAAATAAAGGGCTAGCAAATGAGTTTCTTTAAAATGAGAACAATTCATAAGCTGAGCCAGATGCAGCCCTGATGTGGAGGCACTGGCTGCGTGGCAGTGTGATACCCCTCCTGTCTCGCAATCAGGAGCACACAGATTTCATCAGGCAGCACTAATGAGGAAAGAAAGGGAATTTTTATTCTACCCCTTTGAATCTATTCCCACAACCCTGAAAGAAGCATCTTCTGGCCAACAGAGAGGGAAAAAGCATACAGGAATAAAAAACACATTAAAGGCAAAATTACAAGCTTGAAATACATCACACCCCTGCCACGCTAGCACACAAGGACATCCTGACTGCAGAGCTCTGTTTTCCTGTGATGGAAGCTGCAGAGCAATGGAGTCTGGGTCTCTACCTGCTGCTGGGTGCATTTCCATTTCAAAAACAATACCCTGGCACTTTGTTTTGTTTTCTCAAGGAGGCCTTCATACACCTGAAATCCTTCCAACATCCCAGAAGTGGAGAGAAGAAAAAGAGTTGGAGGATACATATTTGTGTCAATCCAGGCCTGAGCATGCAGATTGATAGTTAAATAGACACAGAACTACACGATACATAAAGCTGAAAAGCACATACAGAGAAGATAGTGATGTATTCCCTTACTTTCCTCCCCCCTTCCTTATACATGTGTCTCCTGCTAGTCACAGATCACATTCTGATGAAAGCAGATATATAAGAAGGATCTTATCCCTATTGAAGCTTGTTGTACTACGTTAAGTCATCCCCCAATTTCAAAAACAATATCCCATGCTGGCTCAATCTATCATTCCCCTCAGCACGTAAAATTTTTCGCTTGTTGAATACCTGTCTGCATTTTTAACTCAGAGACCAGCCTTAAATAAAAAAAAAAAAGAAAAAAAATTAGCTTGGAAATTCAAAACACTACAGGGATTCGAGGTGGGATTTTAAAGGAAAAAAATACCCAGAAGTAGGCCATTGGTTTCAGAAAGGCTGGGAATAATGCCAGCTGCATGCCGAAAACACACACATACGTGTGGAAGCATCATACTGAGACGTTCAGTAGTTCAGCTGTTTTGAAAAGCCTGCCTCTAATTTAATTTTGAACAAAAAATGCTTCAAACTAACTGACTTCTATAAAAAGTTGGAGCCACTGAGATGGGATAATTACTTTTCCTTCACAGATTTTAGACATCGCATGTCCTGCAGAGATGACTGGAGGGTCTGGTGTGACAGATAGGTAAATAATGGTGAAAAGATGCCCCCACACCTTCTCTCCAGTGTCTTATTCTAACTGGTCATGTATCCTCCTGCTCTTTCTTCTGTCTTTTGGCTTTCACACCCATGCCCTTTACTGCCTGGCCAAAGAATGCCCTTCTTTTAGAGTCAGCTTGACCCACCCCTTGCTGCTGGACAAGTCAAGGTAGCCATAGTAACTTAAAAATAGCTACCAAGGCCCCATTTCAGATGGAAGAAAATAGTCAGTTAAAAAAAAAATGTTTTTAAAGCTAGAATTTCATCTAAAATCATAATAGTGCCAAGTGACTTTAACACCTTTAAAAACATTTGCGTGGTCACTTCTCAAGCCCAGGCTCCCTGAGATGCTGTGCTATCACATTTTAGACACATTTTTTTGCTGACTGAGGAGTCATAGAGAGCATCTCACAAAGCCAGATGTCTCTCGCTGATCAGAAAACTCATCCATCCTATTTACATCTGGCAGCACAGATTCCTTTTTATGAAAAGGGTCTACCCTTTCCCACCTCCTCCTGCAAAGTTATCACCTTCCCGTGGTGTTTAATGCTCCCCTTACAAAATAACATTACTTCCCAGCCTCAGCAGCCAGTCCAAAACATCAGGGTCTTGCAGGTTATTGTTGTCAGGAAAAGAAACATTTGGATGATGGAGGCCCACGCCTTTGAACACACTCTTGTAACTACAGTAGGATGCATCACAGTCTTGCTGCTTTAGAGGCAGGAGGAAGCAAACCCTCAGAGTTTATCTGCTCTCTGCACCAGTGCCATTTGGCTGTGCACCTTCTCACAACCTGTCCTGCACTCCCTCCCTGTTCCCTCTCACCTCTGCTGTAGACACTTTTTGCCTCTTCTTTAGACACATTTTTTATACAAAGGGATTGTGCTTGATCACTTCGCATGAGTTTTCCTGAACTCTCTCTTTTCGAGCTGTTCCTCCTAATAATGCACGGTACCTGTCCTCTCAGCAAAGCCTTTCTAACAAAAAAATTCAAAATTCCTCAGCTGCTTTGCATTTTCCCCCACTCTGGATGGCAATGTGTGCTTGCCTTTCTGGTTTGGAGATTTCAATCATTGCCAAAGCTCCCTGCTTTCACAAGAAGGTTTAGGGATCCTCTCAAGCAAATAATTAACCAGTTAGACAAAAATTTGGTAGATATAACACCCAACCTGTGACAATATTTTCCATTTTAAATTTCCAAAGGATTTAGTCAGTCTAAATAGGTTTTTAATCCCTGTGTCTTTCATGATCCTAAATTGAGTAGAATGTATATTTGAATGGGGAATTAATGAAACAAAAGGGCCAGCAATTGTATTCTACTCAAAGCCTAGAAGGAATAATACCCATTTAATGGGACTTTTAAAGTTTCCACACAGGCATGTTTTAGAAATAAAAAAGAAAAGAAACAAAACACCATTACTGAAGATCTCTACAGAAAAAAATATATACATTCAATTTTCAAAATTAAGATCAAATGTATTTATAAAGAAATAGATATTTTATTGCCAGAAATTTATCTCCCCTTTTTCCTTCTGAAAAACAAGAAAAACTGCAATCTCATGACCTATCTTCTATTTTTTTTTATTGGGGGATTTATTCAAAAAGAAAAATCCTTGTTTCAGTCCAAAAATCACTTTTCATTGGAAAAAGCTTCACAATGAAAACCTGCTAATCCCATTTACATTTTAAAACAAGTAATGTGAATATAAATCCATTATTAGTTACAGCAGACTTCTCAGGACAAACCAGTTCTCAGGGCCAAGTTTAACCCTATTATGAACCGTGGCATGTAATGAGGTGAACTAAAAATAAATGTGGAAGTCTTCTTTGTTTTGCATTTTTTTAGCAGCAAGACAAATGGCATGAATTTGTACCTGGCTGTCAGCAAGACTGGAAGTGTTGAATTTTATTTTTACCTGTATTTTGTACTGAGGGGGCAAACACTTTATTTTTAATCAGAATTTCTCCCACAGCGCTTCCTTTTTTCCTATTTTAGAAAGGACTGACATTTTCCAGTGCAGCCTCTCTATCCAGCTAGCTGCAGGACACTTCAGACCAAGAGTTCGAACATGCCACAGGCTGTGCAGTGACCAGCTAAACAAATGCACGCCTCCCACAGGGACAGCACCTTTAAAAGTACATGTGAAACCTCTGACAATTCAGTGCTTCAGACTGTGCAGCTTCTTCAACATTTGCAAGGCTGAGAGTGTAAAAGCATCTTTTCAGGGTTTTTGCAAATAGCCTATTGACCTTTTCCCAAGTATTTTCCCAGTTCCCCTGACACTATGCGAAATAAAACCTTTCCTTTTAGATTCTGCAAGCCCTGGCTCAGAGGGGGATTATAGATTACGCAGCTCCTCTCCAGATATGGACCTGCCCGGTGCTGATGCGCCAACACAAGCTGTGATAACTCATGCTTTTAGGTACAGTGGTTCCCTCGTTCAATTTGCAGTGCTCTGATCGAGATGGCAGTTATCATGAGAGACAGGACTACCCCTGGTGACACACTGATTTCAGGCAGCAACAGGGACCCAGGGGTAGAGCTTTGTGTTTCAGTCCCATAACAAACACAGAATAAATAGCTTTTCTGAGCAGGGATTCGGCTTCGTTCTAGCTTCAAGCAAAGACAGGCTTTGCAGTGCCGTCGGCCTTTCCTTACTAGCGGCTGCCCACTGGTGCTTATGATTGATACCACTGGACATTTGAACCTGTCAGCACGGGACAGCAGTGTGGAAAACATAGGGTGCCTCTATTGAATGGCGATGACTAGATACCTGCCAGCTGCAGTGCTTCCTTACAAAGTCTACTTTTTCTCATTATGTGTATTAAATAAATTAATTTTGCTTTGCTTTCTCCCTCTCATAGGAAAACTGGTCACGTGAGTGAAACAGTTTCCACTGTTTTCAGAATAGGTCTTTTGAAATGTTTAAATCAAGATCTTTGGTCCCAAGAAGAGACTTCTGTCATTGAATTGTTGACAAAACAGTTGCTTTCTCCAGGGAACAGGTGCTAAGTAGGGATTTGGCTCACGGGTAGTAAATTAGATGATAATTTGCTAGGCAGCAGGAGGATATCGGAGATCAGGATTCATGCGTTTACCCTGGGCATGGGGGGGAGGTATGCTGTAAAACTTACAGACAAGACTGAGAACATCACACTTGATTTGAAAGGCAGCAACTGACATTAGCTAAAGCAGTCTACAAGGTGAAGGATCTACATTGAACCCCCAACGCAGCCTGAACTGACTTTATCCATAAAATGACTTTACAAGAGAAAAAAACTAATAAGGCCTGACTGCTGGGAAAGTTTGGAGATGCAAGATTTTGGTCAACACGAAAGGCTGCAAAGGGCATGGAAATAAAAGCAGTGATCCATGCAGGTATTAATTGCCCGACACAAGACACACTCATTACAGCATTCTGGATGGGAGCTCTCGCTCTGCTGCGATTGTAAAGCACTGCCAGCCTTACCAACGCTCTGGGATAATCAAGTTCATCAGTCAGCCTGTGGTCCCCTGGGCAAAACTCAGGCACATGTGAGGGGGTTCGTCATCCAAACACTTTCCCAGCAGTTGCAGGAGATTTATAAGAGCATTCGTGCAGCTGACGTTCTTCCATATCTGCGTAATGTGAATTCACACACTATGCTTACACAGTTGCAACACGCACTTGGTTTTGATAAGTCCCTTGAAGTCATGAATAATGTGGTGATGTCCCTTTAGCTAGCCTGTTTTGCCTTCCCATCACCTTTGCTGTACTTTCCATTTCAAAAGCCAACACTCTGTAGTTGTACATATGTACAGCCGGGCCTCATGCTGTTGTACACTGCTAACAAACACGGGCATTTGGCTCCCACTGTGCCCAAGGGGTTCACTCTCGTGCTCTTTGAGGGAAAGAAACAATACCTCCACTCAACTCGCTTCCCAGAGGAAAGCAACAAGGTCTGAAAAAAGCACCAAGAGCAGTGGCAGGCTTGCACGGCCTGGGCAGTGAGCCCCATCCACAGGCTGTGAGGAAGCCCACTCCCATGAAGCGCTAAAATGCTTTAATTGACAGAAAGGCCCCACAAGGTAGTTTAGAAGTAATTTGGCTATCCTCAAAATGAGCAGCCTCCCCATGCTACTCTGCAAAGCCTTAGGAAAACCGATTGCAGAGAACTGAGTGCCAGTTCTGGGCAGTGGTTGTAGGACTTTTGGGACCAGCTTCTGCCTAGAAGAGATGGTTCAGATTTATTACATATTTTTCATTTTCTTCTCCCTGGAAAGATGACTTTACCAACTTAGCTTGTTGAACTTTTCAGCCTTTCAAATTACATGGTGTTTTCAATAATACTCTTGCCAAAAACATTTTAGCTACAACTTCTAAAATGTATTCAGAAATAACTCAATAAGCTTCCACATATTGCAAAAGGGTTCAGCTGAATCTTGAAAAAACAACAGGCATCAAAAAAACCAGGATATTTTCGTATTTTTCAACTATCTGCACTTTTAAGGGAAAGGTAAGACTATCAGGAAAGAAGGTCTTATTTTCTCCAGAGTAATTAACATAAAGATACAGGATGACTAGACGCTGAGTTAGATGAGGAGCTCTAAAGAATTTGTATGTTTAACATCAGCATGAAGGTCCTGATTTTTCAGGCATGCAATTCTTACTGTTATTGCCATTTTGCCATGGGCTAAACTTTACTTCCAAGGAGTTTTACTCATTAACTACCACAGGCCTAAAATATATCCTTAACTAATCAACTGACAGGCAGTTTGGACTGGAAATGCACACAACCTTTCCCTTGTTTTTAGAGACTGAGATTAAATACTCTAATCTGAGAAAAAATAAATTGTCCGTGATATCTTCATGTGAGCTCCCTACTCACAGATAATTGATCACCAGAAAACCCCATCAAATTCTCAAAGATTTGCAATGTGTAAACACAGGGAACAGAGGAACACAGCTTACCTGGTGATGAAAGGCCAGTGAGCAAAAGGAAGGCTGCTTCAGAGATGAACACGAAAAACATCATCTGTGTTTTATGGCTGGCAGGAACACCGATGGAGCTCTGGGAGGAAGAACATAGAGAGACCCAGTCTGAGGACATGGGTTGTCAGAAAGGGGGTGAACCCACCCATGTGCCCCAACACAGCAGGGACACAGCCTCTCAAACAGCTATGCTTCTTGCTTCCTTTAGGCCTTTTTAGGTAAAATGGACATCTTAAGACTTATCTCATTTGCTTCTGGTCTGCAGAGAAAGGTGCCTCCTACTTCTTTGTATGTGGCCAAATGATGAATGAGGATGATTTACACAACTGCAGGGATACTTCTGCAATTTCTTTGCTGCCCCTGTTTCCCTTCAAGAGATGTGCAATATCACATCCATGAAGTGGTACTTGAGTTTGGGATCCAGCTCAGAACCAGGTTTTATTTTCCCCCTTCCCTTTGCTAGCCTTCTACTTTGTCATCAGTGTCTGATTACACAGGTGTTTTTGTTTTCTGTCTTTAGGTTCTTACAGCCAAGTGAGAATAATACTGTAGAAAAAGGGGTATATAGTTTTTCCAGCCTGCACAAAACTATGCTGACTTTATTCCAGGGAACTTTTTCTTTTTTTGGAGGTACTCAGTGTGGGCTGTCTTTAAATTGACAGATATTTCTCATCCACATGACAAGTCTTTGTTTCTTTAGTGTCACTGATTTTTGAGCCGTATATAAAGATATCTTTAGCCCCTTTCTTGAATTTTCCACTGGTAAACAATGTGTATAACTCCTTATAATCATGGGTTTTTTTCTCTATGACCTTAGGAATCATCAGCCTGGTACGTGTATCCCACCTCTGCAAGCTGCCTCTTACACTGGTGGAAGAAACAGGACATGTCTTGTCCTAGGCTTCTTGTTTTAATAGCCATACTTACTTTCTCCAGGACTCCATCCTGAGCAGCAGTGGCGGCAATCACAGTCTGCCTTTCATCTGCCACCAAACAGATTTTAGGCTGCTTTCTGAAGTGAAAAAATGACCATACTCACACAATTGCACTCTGCATATTGACTTTTTTATTCTCTCCATGCATCTAGCACCCCTAACTTTTGAACTCTTTGGTTGATTTCAGCTGAATTAATGGAGGATCACTCATCTGAAATATTTTAAGCTCATTTAAACTGCTGTTGATAGTCCTGAAGAAGAGAAAGATACTGTTGGTATCCAGACAACAGAGAAACATGAAGGGTGTCACCTCTAAAGAGGAAAAGTCAATTGACCTTTGCACCTTTAGAAACGGATCCACGAGGTTTCATGGGTAACCAGACTGCCTTTGATCTGCTGCTCACAGAAAGACTTACTGAAGGCAGACTTGGCTTTGCCCTGCCATGGAGGTATGGGATAGAGCCCCCAAACAATGTGGCTTCTCTGGTCCCCCCTCTTCGCCTCTTACATTTGCATCCCTAGTCTATTGTGGATTTATGCACAGTAGCACTCTCAAATTGCTGATTCACACAGCTAGGCTAAAGATGAGTTTCCCCATGGCAACTGCCTCACCCAGGAGTCTTTCTACCTTTTCTGTCCTTGAAGGCTTGCAGGTGATGATTTCAAACTACCTGTGTATCTCACTGCTTTAGCTTTCCCCCAAGGCTAAAGGCTTGCAGAAAGCCTCCCTCTTTTCTAGTTAATTTAGGCTCTTTTGAGCAGCTGTAGCCAGGAGCTCTGGCTCTCTCCGAAGTTGCCAAAGGCCCCTGGCCATACTTTTCTGCTGTTTTTCCTCAGATCTAAATGTTATCAGTGTGGAACAGATTTTATTGGAGAGTCTGTTTCCCAGGGAAATGCCCTGGGTGCCCAACACATGCCAGCTGTCAGTTTGCCAAAACCATACCCTAAGGCAAGAACTAAATGTAGGCAAACGTAAGTGCCCTGAGAAATTCAGGCCAAAACCAGAGCTGACACAGCAAGCCGACAAGAAAATATTTGATGCGACCAAGAAAAAAGAAAGATCTCTGTTTCTAAGTGATGGGAAGTGTTTCCATTTTAATGGAAACTTGTTTTATGTGCAGATGTAAATCCCAGAGAAGAGGCTTATCCCTCCCTTGGCTGATGTGAATATAGCCTTTCTGTCAGCACTTTTGCTCACCTGAGTTTAAAACCCTTCCAGGATCATTTGGCTTTACAGGAGGGGAGAAAACAATCTCAAGAGCAATAATGATGGGGCATTTGGGGTCCTTCAGCTCTAACCTGTGCTCAGAGCTTCTCTGAGCCCTGAAGACATCCTTATGTGTAACCATTCTGGCCTCCTGCCCTTGCTAGTATGATCGTTCATACGTTTAACCCTGTTATTAGATAATCACCATCTGGTATCTTAACAGGAACGTCATTAATTCCTGCAAATTGTAAAAATAGCTCTTGGACTCTGGATTCTCTTGAGAGCTTTCACCTGCTTTTTGTATTTTTAGGTAAAAAATATAATTGCTCATACATTTTATTTTTAACATGCGAATATGCACTTGTCTGTATTACAGTCTCATAATTAGCCACCTCTTCAGTTAAAGTTTTAGAAGCATTAAATGTTTGACAACAGACTATTGTCAAAAATACAGCAACCATGTAATTTTTATCAGCTTTTGCCCATCGCTTTACGAAAAACGAAGCAGAATTCAAACTTGTTGTACCTTTCATCTACAATCCCAGTATTTTAGCACTGTAGTGATTTTACCTGCTCTACTTCACAGAAAAGGACACATCTCCATTTTGTTTCAGATGTGNCTGCCACTGTTCTGGGAAAGCTCTGTGAACTGCGTACCTGTTTTTGAAGCTTAATAGATCAGCATGTCAGAACTTAAGCTTCCTCTTAAACTCAAATGCTCTTTTTTTTTCTGCCAAGGTCCTCTTAAAGGCACAGAGCCCCCATCAGGGTCATCTTTTTGTGTGCTCTTGCAAAAACTATGAAGCATTCCTCATCAGTGATGCCTTTCAGTCTTCCTCTTTCCTAGATAAAAGGAAGTCCTGGAAACAGTAATCCACTGGCTTTCTTCATTTTTTCAGCTAGCTCAGTAGTCTTTAAATCCTGTATCTCAGCATTTCCAGTTCTCTGAATTAAGGGTTTCCATGCTATCTTCCAAAGTAGCGAGTAGGAAAATCTAAGGTCTTTGTCAGCTCTGAATTGCAAGGAAAGGATGCTGTCTAGAGCAAATGAAGTATGTTTCATTATGCATTTTCCTGTCTCCCTGGACTACCTCTATCTTTTCCTTGGGTCAAGTCTTTTATCCACAAT
>VYZW01019093.1:83729-96241 GCA_013401315.1 Balaeniceps rex | reverse complement strand
CTCCTCTCCTTTTCCTTATTCCTTTTCCTTCCTTCTTTTCTTTCTTTCTTGCCTTTCTTTCTTTCTTTCTTTTCTTTTTTCCTTTCTTCCTCTCCTTTCCTTTTCTTTCTCTCTCTCATTTTCAGGATCTGCTCTCAGTTGAAAAGTTGCTTTGTACTCTCTGAAATGATGATATTTTTTTTTAAAGGAGAAATATCAAGACCCTGAGGAATCTCTTAATGAATGAGACTCGAAACAGTATTTTGTCAGGCTAATTGCATGCTGTAAAAGATTTCAGGTTAAATCTGAAAATATATGTGGCTCGAGGTTGCAGTGTTATGGATGAAACTACTAAGAATGTCCTTCTTCATTATTACCTGGCTTATTTCTTTGAGCAAATAATAATAGTCTAATCATTGCCCTTGGATATATGCATGCAAGTCACTCTGAAGACAACAGGACTTCTGCATGCATATCCCAGGGCAAGGTTTTGCCCTATGTTTTCAGTGATAAAGAGTATTTTAAGCCCATTTGTAATTAATAGTTCACCAAGAGTTCTTTTTTTTCTTTCTTTCTTGCGGATAAACTAGTAAAAATGTCTAATGTAATAGTGGAATATGTCATTCTGGCTGGCAGCAAGGCCAGTTTAGCAAAAGCGATGGCTATTGTTCCATTTCTTATTCAATTATGAACATGACTGCATGCCTTTCATACAGGCTTAGCTGTATGGCATGGGCACAGTATGGTGATATCCCGTTGAAATTTAGTTTGTTCCTTGAGTGTGTAACAAAACTGAAAGATTTAAATTGTATGTAATGAATCTGTACAACTTTTGTTACTGTGCAAATCAAGTTATAATTTCATTGTAATAAGAGATTGAAAACCCCTGCATTCACTGCATTACCTATCTATCCTTGAGTCTTTCCAATGGTGTATATGCTGAGGTTTTGATCAGCTTAATTTTAAATGTCCCAAGCAATAGAACATCAAGACTTCCCCTCTGCCATAACTGTTCCACAGTGTAAGTGATCCCAGTGTCAGGAACTTCTCTGGTATAAAATAATGTATTTTTTTCTTTTCTATCATTTAACAATGTTACGTGTATATACAATCCTGAACAACCCTATCACCTACATGGGCACTCTTCAAGTGCTTGTAGGCTGTAACTGTACTATAACCTACTCCCAAACGCAGCTTTGTATCTCATTTGAGTGTCCACCCTTGCCCATGGCCCATCCCTGACCCCTGGTTGATGCCCAATGCCTGGGTCTGGGGCTGTGCCCTGTGCCCTGCTCCCTGGTTGGAGCTGTGGGATGGGCCCTGGCTGCCAGGCCCTGTCCTACCTTATGGTTGTGCCATCAACAGGTCTCTTTATCTGATAGGTTCAGTGCATCTCTGTATGTTCTTGTCCTGTTATTAATGCTACATGTAAGAGAATGGGATATTTACTATATTGGGGATGAAGATCTTACATGGGTTTGTTGGCCTGTTTTGATGTTCACATGAGATAATGAGATGGTAATTGCTGTTGGACAGAGTCCTGCTGTGGGTCAAAAATTACAGAAGCAGATCAGAAACCCTGGATTGTCAACACTACCAGGCAATGGCAAGACACAGAGAGACCAGGACTGCCGTACCTGCAGCATGCTCCCTCACAGCCCAGAGGGACATCTGTTCCTGGGGAGCAGAGCTGTGCCAGGGCTGTGCTGCTCTGAATTTCATGAAGATAATGCAGGAGCAGCTCAATTAAGAGAGGAAATTAATTAGAGTATTGCCCTGTAATTACACTTCCTGAGACAGCTGTACTCGCTTTGAGTGGCTACAGCCATTCCTTCACCCTCTGGGGTGGCAGAAAAGATGGTTTTACTTCTCACACCACCTCCAAACAGGCCTTCATATCAGGTGTTGATCAAGGAACATGGGCAATGAATCAGTCCCACTGTGTTAATATTAAATACTAAGAAGAGACGATGACCAAAGCAAACTGCAGTATTCTCTAGTGGAACTAAATCTTTCAGTGGAGATGAGGTGAGAAATTCTGAGAAGACCTATCAAACTAGAAAAATTGGCAACACAAGGGCAGATTAGATTCATTTTAGACAAGTGCAAGGTAATGAACACTGGAAGGAAAAATTTAAGCTACCGATACATACTGATGGATTCAGAATTAGCTGTTATTTCTTAGGAAAAGAGTTCTAGGCATCATTATGGATCATTCAGTGGAGACATCTGCTCTGCGTGCAGAAGCAGCAAATAAGATGTTTGGCTGCGTGGGAAAGGAGACGGTGAATAGCACAGACAAAATGATATAATGCCATTGTATAAAACCTGCTGTACATCATGTCCTTACTTTGAATACTACATTTACTTTTGGTCACCTCAGCTCAAAGAGGCCATCAGAGAAATTGGAAGAGATGTTGAGAAAGGCAAGCGAAAATTATTAGAATCACAGGGGAATATTTCAAAGAGGGACAAAATATAAAAGAGTCAGATCCATTAATATGGTTAGGAGAAAAGCGAGGTGTGGTAGGAAAGAGCTCTCTAAAATACTATATGGTGTAGAAAGAAAGCAAAGCATATATTACTGCCTCCATTTTCCTATAATGTAGGTATGCTCAAAGAATGGTCTGTGAAGAACAGCAGGTTCTAAAAGGACACAGTGAAATATCATTGTATACGGAATAAAATAGCCTGTAATGCCCTGAGATGCAGGGTGAAATTGCAGCAGGAGGATTCAGGCCCTTATTAGCCGTTAATGATAGTGACTGTCGTTTACAGGAGGGTCCCACATCCACTGCAGGAGTGCTTTGAAAGTGCCTTCCTATAAATAAGAGTAAGTCCCTTATAAGAAAAGGTGAAGAGACAGATTGGGCTAAAATTTTCTAAATTCAGATAAAATATCAAGGTCTATAATATCCACATGCCTCAGGGCACTTGTACTAACCCATTGCTGTTGACAAAAGGGAGAGGATGACACCATGACACACAGGATCTTAGAGTTTTGTTAATGTAAAATCTTAGTCTGCAGCACTGAGCATCAGCCCTCCCTGCTAGAATAGCTCTTGGATCTACACAGATATCACCAAGAAGTCCGTAGCACCTCTGCCCCTCCATGAACAGTGCTCACTAATCTCACTGTGAGACATCCTTCCAATGAGAATCAGCTTCATGCACTGTATTTTAATCCACAACTGAATTTAGACAGCTCTCCCCTTCCCAAAAACTGGCAGTGAGGCTGAGGACAGAGGGAAATGAATGTCTGGGACTTCACAGAAACGTGGGAGCAGAAATAAAGGAAGAGAGACAAGTGCCTGTGATGGGAAAAGGAGAAGTGAAAGTAAAAATCCTCAAAGGAATGATATAGGGAGAAAAAGATGAAACATTTGAGAGACAGGAGGGTATAAGGAAACAAAAGAAAGGGTGAAGACAAAATGGAATAGAAAGAGACTGAAAGGAAAGAGGGGTGGAAGGAAAGATTATAGCACAGATTATTCAGAGGCCGCAAAGAGTAAGCAATATAAAGGCATATAAATTGGAGGGAAAAGGAAGGTAGGCAAGTACAGGAGAAGGAGCAGAAAGAAGAGATACNAAACCAAAAAAAAAAAAAAAAAAAAAAACAAAACAGGAAAAAGATGTGAAAGAACAACCCGAAATATGCCATGTGTAAGTAAGAAAAACTGTTTCCATAGAAATTAAAATCTCAGCAAAGGATGCTGAAAGGCATTTAAGTGACAGAAAATGTAGAGACTGAATTGAGGATGTATGGAAGGTGGAATTTGAGAGAGAAGACCATGCAGATGCACTACCAATGTACCACCAACGCCTTCCAGTGTGGGACAGAGAATGAACTCTGCCCCAGCAGCTACCTCTGACTCAGAGTTTCTTCTGGGATTTCTGTGTAGGGTCAAAGTGTAAGATATATGAAAATACAATACAATGAAAATATCTTAGTGGTATAAATGTTGGACAATTCATAACACAGTGGAGCTAAGAGCAAATTCTGCTAACTATCTTAGAAGAAATCACATGTTTTCTATATACTATTGCTAATCCCAAGGGAAAATGTACATTTTGCAGAAGTACTAGAAAGAATGGACCAGCCCATGATTTGTGTCCTTCCACAAAAATGGAAAGCTAATGGCCTTGTTAAAGTAAGTTCTATTGCACTGCTAGCTGGGAAGTAAAATTATCATCAATTAACTTTAGATAACTCTCAAAATTATTTAAAAGATCTTTTCTGTACCTAATAATGTTCTAATTTTAGAATATGACTGTTACTCAGAACATGAGAACGAGTTCTGTAATCTCACTGGATTTCCAGTCCTTCTTGACAATGCAGTTCCAAAACTGGATGTCATCCACTCTGGCTATTTCATACCCATAGGGGAGTGAGATCCAGAGACAAGTAAGCCTGATATCTGTCCTCCTACCATTTACTTCAGTAGGCAAGCTGACAGGGCAACAGGTCTTAAGGGGTAGGTCTTGGGACTTCGGCCACGTTCTTAGGAGATACCACTGACTTTTGTGACCTTTTACAATTGTCAGTACCAGTGTTTCCTCCCTTGCCTTTTGTTTGCCCGTTTAGATAGTAAACAGTTTATTGCAAGGTATTCTACAGTGTACAGTGTATAAAGACTTCAGGCCATACTATAAGGCAAGAATAATAATCTACTAAACATAGTTACTGCACTGTCCTTGGCTGTTATTTGCAATCTGCTTAGGTATTCATTGCTTTCACTACAGATCCCTGTCCTGGTCCAATAGAAGCATAAACATGAGAAGTTTGTTATTTTTCTATGCATTTAATCTAAAAGAATAAGTGTTTGTTTTTTTCCCCCATCTTTTAGTGAACTTGTGATGGAGACTAATATTGCGAATAGGATGTAGTTAGCAACTTGCTATGAATCTTTCAGCTTTTTCTTGCAGGTTCGGTCACTGTCAAAACCTAGAGATTATTCTTTGGTTCCTGAAGAGAATTCAGTCATCTCCATAATCTTTTTTATTTTACTTCGTTTACATTTTGCAACTAATTTTCAGAGTGGAACAATGAATAAACTTAGGACTGGAGGCGGGTAATAAGGGTTAAGAGGCGTTTTTTATTTCTATCAGATCTCCTTTCTATTCTGATTAATTTTCAGAAGTAGCAATCCCTCTTTGAGTTTCTAGTGTTGATTAAAAGGAGAAAAAATAAAAGAAGGATGGAAGAGACAAAAAGATGGAAGGGAGTTAGTTTAAAATGCATATTAGAAATAAAGTACTACCTATAATTTAATATTACTTAGTCTTTCTGCTCACAAATTTGGAAGAGTGATTTGGCCTAGGCAATCTCTTATAAGCGTGATGTCAGAGTCAGGACTTTACTGCTGCTTGTCCATTTCATCTGGGGCTGCCTTCTGCTTCCCTCCTTTTTACATCCTGGACAGTAACTCTGCATCCCCTGTTCTGTCCCCACACCTTGGCAGAGTAACATTCAATGCAAATAAAACTGATAATAAGATTTACCTCCCCTACAATATTTATTTATCCATGAGACCTACAGCCAGGCTCATCTCCCTGGGCTTCCCCTCAGTTACCTTTGACCTCTTGGTTGAACTCTTGGATTCTTGTCACAGCAGCTCTGCATACTATATTCAGCTTAGAAAGGGATTTCAGTTGTTGCTCTCAGCAGTGGGGTCTCTGATGTCCTGTGAGTCCTCAATCATGCTTACCAGTGGGGTGGGAGGCACAGATCAAAGCAAATCCTCACTGAGAATAAATTCATATCCACTGAAGTTAGCAGAGCTGCATTAGTGTTTATAACTACTTATCCTTTATCTGCACTCCACTCACAGCATTATTACAACTGTTTTTGTGGCTCATTTTATATATGCTTGTTTATCATTCCCAGAAACAGTTTGATTTCATTCTTTTAAGACCACTCTCCTCTGGCATTTTCCCATTCAGATTAGCCATTTAGCACTCATGGCTTCAGTTCAGCAAAGCACTTAAGCGTATGCTGAAGCAAATGCATTTTAAACATGCAGTGACGTATGCTGTTGATATATCATTAGGACTTAATATTTATATGGACACATTGCCTAGCAACCCAGCCCTGTTCCAGGAGTTCTGCTGCTGCTGTGTGTGTACTGCCACACAACAGAAAGACAAACATTGCTCCCAGAAGCTTCCAGTCCTGAGCTTTATATACTGTAGGTTCCTTGAATGTGTTATGAATATTAACCTGTGTAACCACTGCATTATGCTGAGGGTTAGATGAGCTAAGGTAGCTCCTATTTGTTGATAGGGAAAATGAAGCAGCAAAACAATTGCCAGTGTCAGCCTTTCAGCACCAGCACTGGCAGCTTATCCCATTACCTCTTGTATTCCTCCTTTCTTCTGGATTAAAGTTTGGCAACTATACAAAAGGTCTGCTTCCAGGGCTAGACATGTAAACTGAACAATTTGTCAATCAAGAAAAAAAACATATCTGTATGCTGTATTAATTACATGAGCATAGAGGATTTGCAAGTTGTTAAATATGTGCAACAACAGGTAATGAATCAGTGTTACAAAGAAGACCAGCCATTATATTAAAACATCCATTTACATCACAGTGTAGTTTTGTTCTTGCATGGTTTGGTCTACTACAGGTTTCTACTACCTTTTTGTCAGTTAATCAGTCTCTTCTGGGTTTGACAGTCACTCTGGAAAGCTTTAATTTAATTCTGCCACAAGATGGGTTGAAAAGGTCATATTTCTGTTTTGTAAATCCTCACAAACTGGGCTTTAGAGATGTAAAACTAAAATCAGTGTGTTTCATGTATGTTTCATCTTATGCTCTCCTGACACTGAAAAGGCAGAGAAATAATCTTAGATGTAAGATGTAGGGTGGGTTCCTCCTCCCACCCTCCTTCCCAGGTTATAATCGTTAAATGGGAATGGTTCTACAGGGCCATTATTCTGGGACAGCTCAGCTCCTAATTCACTATGTCCAAACTGCCTCATACACTCCAGCATTAGGTCTGTCTGTAGTTGTTTGAAAGTAGGCTGATACCAAGAAGATATTCTGCCCACTCTGGAGACCTCCACACATCTCTCTGAGGTCATTATTAGAAGCAGATCAGCAAATTAGAAGGTTTATGGGTTTAATCCACCATGTAAGACCCCTTATGCAATTACGAGGATTTGATTGTGCCCAGTCTCATGCGATAGTCTCCCATGGCTCATCTATTGAACACCCACTAGTTGTTACTGCAAAGTACTTGGACTATCAGGGCCCTTGGCTAGTTATGGTAGGGACCCCTCTCTGGTCCAGAGACCAAGGCAAATCTCCTTGGTTTAGCTTGACCTGCAGATATTTTTCAACAGATCTGCTCCAAATATTGCATCTATCTTTGTGTACACTGTGACACATGCAAGCAAATACCTCATTAGGATACTTAAGAAGACATGCTCCTATACCTAACTGAAGGATAGCATTGTAGTCTCTCCGCCTCACTTCGCTTCAGGTGGACTTTAACCCTGCCAAGACAGTGCTCCCAAACCTCTGCTTGCAGAACCCTAGCACTGCTTGCAGACACGCAGCCTTCCTGCACCAGTACAGCGCACACACTAAATCATAACGCTGGTTCCCATAGGCTAGTTCACGTGTGAATGGCAGGCAATTCGTTGTCTTTCGCCTTCCAGGGATGAGTTCCCGGCCGCGGCTGCCCCCTTCCCCGCCAGCACCATGGACAGAAGCCGCTTCTTTCTCACCCCACTCCCCGATCCTGTCCGCTTTTGTAGATTCTGGGTTTTTTTATCTAAACGCCTAAACCCATGAGCAATTTTCGGGTCTTTGCAAATGTGTGCCTCTGTGGTTAAAGTCAGAAGTTAAAGCAAGACAACCATTAAGTGCAAGTAACATTTAAACTTAATATTTTTGTTTTACCACCACTGTTTTTCCATGATACCTGAGGGTTTGTTTCCTTTTTAGCCTTTAAAAAAGGGCACCAGACACTTTTTTTATTTTTTAATGCCGACACAAATGAAAGAAACTGATGGGCTGTGAAAACAGAAGCAGCAAGGAACCCTAAGAACAGTCTGGCATTCAACACAAAAGGGAGTGTGCTATAAGAAGTGCAACAAGAGCATCTGATTCACTGAAAGACTTATCCTTCCCTTTTCCATTCATCAAGAAGTAGCCAGTAAAGGCAGAATAGCAAAGAAGGCCCAGAGAAGTATACTGACCGCAGCAGCCAAGAATCCCAAGGAAATTTTTTTGTCAGAAATAAAGATGAATTTGGCGTCTCCTCTTTAGCATTTCTTTACAAAGCCTGAGCCATAGACATTACTCAAATGGGTAATTATCTGCTAACTAAAAATGCAGTTTGAAAATGACTCAAGCTGTTTGCAAATTCAGGTTGGATTTGCAGACTGCTTTAGCCAAAATGAATAAAAGAAACATGTAAGGGGAGGGTGGGTAAAGCTGAAATGTTCACTTCAACATTTTCCCCCCAAAAATGGTTTTGTTTTTTTCATTTTTTAAATCTTGAAGACTGCTTTGAGATCAACTGGAACAAAATTTATTTTATTTCCCCATTTTCATATTCAGTTTTAAATAAAATGATAGTTACTGAATGTTTTATCTGGGTGGAGAGGAGAACTAAGAGTACGTTTTGGCAAGAACATTTTCTTTGTTAGTTTCAAGTTGTCATCCTTAGTGAAGTAATTTCCTTCCTTCTTTCAGCTACACTATCAAAAATTGTTTGCGCTGCACTAGAGCAAACTACAAAATGGTTTTGTACAATCAGCAACTTTGCTTGGCAGAGACAGAGGACTAGAATAACAAAGGTGCAGGTATTTACTGACAGAGGTCTCTGGGCTACAGTAATGTCTGGGACTTGAAGCTGGAGAGCTTCAGAAGCAGTGGTACACACAGGAGAGTGTGTACTGGCGTGGCGTAAGCAACTTAATATCAGATAGGGAACAGTACATTAAATCATAACAAGCATAACAAAAGTGGTTCTGACAATCAGGATTGAGATGAACTGACAAAGCTGAGCCAGATCAGCTGGTATAAAACCCAGAGAAAATCAAAGGTAGCTGTCTGTGGCTAAAAACCTAACATGACAAACCTAACAGTACTTCTTTTCATGTGACCAGCAGGTCAAGGGAGGTGCTTCTCCTCCTCTACTCAGCTCTCGTGAGACCTCACCTGGAGTACTGTGTTCAGCTCTGGGGTCCCCAATATAAGAAGGACATGGACCTGTTGGAGTGAGTCCAGAGGAGGGCCATGAAGATGATCAGAGCGCTGGAGCACCTCTCCTATGAAGACAGGCTGAGAGAGTTGGGGTTGTTCAGCCTGGAGAAGAGAAGGTTCTGGGGAGACCTTATAGCAGCCTTCCAGTACCTGAAAGGGGGTCTACAAGAAAGCTGGAGAGGTACTTTTTACAAGGGCATGTAGTGATAGGACAAGGGGTAATGGCTTTAACCTGAAAGAGGGTAGATTTAGATTAGATCTAAGGAAGAAATTCTTCACTATGAGGGTGGTGAGGCACTGGAACAGGCTGCCCAGAGAAGTTGTGGATGCCCCATCCCTGGAAGTGTTCAAGGCCCGGTTGGATGGGGTTTTGAGCAACCTGGTCTAGTGGAAGGTGTTCCTGCCCATGACAGGGAGGTTGGAACTAGATGATTTTTAAGGTCTCTTCCAACCCAAACCATTCTGTGATTGTATAATTCTATGATTCTTTCAAACTTGATCAAGGATTGTGCAGGTTTCATGCGATGTGGAGCCAGTGCCAGCAGCTCCTTGCTTGTCTGGTACCTTAGTAAGTTTGCTTGCTCCCTGAAACCCACTGAGGTCTTAGTTGTTTGGCCCACAGCAATAGCCTCACTCCTTGCTCTGAAGTTAATAACCAGCTCCTGTGGCATCAGCATTAGCTGTTAATGTCATCAAACAGCAATGAAATCTGGGTCTGAGAGTTGTTTCACAACAACAACTTGTGCCCTGGCAGGGAAGGTTTCAGACTCCACACTTTGGAGCCTCTCTGATGCATTTTATATTTTGAGTCTTGATCTTCTCCACCTAACAGGACATGTTTTCAAAGTCTTTGTGACTTAGCTGTTCCCAGACCTGCACCCAGATTGGCATCTCCAGGGACAATTCTCCAGGGATAGGTGGGAAGAGCATCCTGTGAGTGAATGTACTGCATGCCCCTGCTCAGGAGTCTCAAGTCCTCATAGGTTTTACCCCCAGTGATTGCTTTTCCAGCTTAGGCAAAGAGAAACCTCTTACAATTAAATATTCATATGACTTGAGTAGGAAAATGCTGCTGCTCTTTGCATACATTAGGCTCATCTTTTCAATAAAGAATGGAAAAAAATGTTCCAAATCCTTAAATGACTTGCCTTAATACCTTTATCCCTGTTAACACGTGTGGAACATAAAGATTCAAAGATTCACTGGGCCTTTTTCAAAATATGTGTAGGTTGTTCCTGAGTTTCTGTAAGAAGGACCACTCAAGAGAAAATGTATGATAACTCTGGTGGAAAGTCTGTATACTTGAAAAAAAAAAAAAGTAAGAAACTTTACATCTTCAGCTTAGCACATTACCTATGTGGCTGCATTTAACACTTTGATATAAATCTTGTAATAGAATGAGTACACGAAGAAGTCAGGCTCTGTCCTACAGATCCTGTGTACTGTACAGCTGTAGCTCACTGGCTATAGTTTTACTTCAGATCCTTGTTGGGACACTAAAGAGGAAAGAGTGGGCTTTGCCTGAGAAACAAAAAAGGGGAAAAAAGTGGAGTATAGAAAGGGAAAGGAAGGAAGGAAAAACAGTAGAAAAAAAATGTTTGATGCTGCATTTGCTATCTTTACTTGAAAAAGGTAGAAAAGCTGTGCAAAATCACATTCTTTCCTTATCCTGAAGGGTTAGGGGAACTGAAGATGTGATTGTAGCTGGGTAGGAGGAATATGACTCCAGAACTCTTCAGGGTTCAAGGAAAAAGAAAAGACCTGCTCCGTGCAATCCAAACAGCTCCTGGTCCTGCTCAGAGCACCTCCAGCAGCAGCTCCTATATGCAGCTAAGATGCTGCTGCGATACCATCTAGGTCTTTTAGCTTCAGCTGCTGAGCTGGTGATATACTAGTCCCAGGTTCTTCTGATCCTTCCAGGGAGATCACACTAGAAGCAATGGATCCTTTACATCAGCCAGCCTGTGAATTTCTCTGATTAGAAATAGTATGAAAGGCACACCATGAGAGGGAGACAGTGTGCCGTATGAAATGTGTGTAGCTCCAGGGTTTTTTTACTTTTAATATGAACCCAGGGATTTCCCTGCATGTTTGCTTACTGTTATTGTTTTTACTGCATGCTGACATTCAATTGCCAGAGTCCTATTTCAAATTTAGTAGGTGATGTTTCCTCTGCTGTTACATTTCATCCCTCCAATAATAGGTCCAGATCAACTTGTCATTGAGAAAACGGGCTCCAGTATTTCACAACTTGTGTAATTGCTTCCCTTCCTTCCCCTTTTATCTCTGTCTTTCTACAGCATCTCCACTGTTTTTCTTTTGCTTTTCCTTTATGGCATATCTAGGAAGAATGAAGGAGCATAAAGGAGTTGGCGAAGATAAATTAATATGTGGTTGTGGGCATGCTTGCATCTGATGATGATGAGATACAGGGAAAATCATCTACATACAGCAAATCTGACAGCAGTAGAAGCCAGCTAAGCTTCCCCGAAATCATCCAGGTCTGCATTTGGCCTATCAGCATTAGCTTTTGGCAAAGGAAGTGCATCTTTGCATTTAAATTAAGCAGGCTGAAGGGTGGAATATGAGTGGCATTTACCTGCACCACTGATGTTTAGTAAGTCAGTCTCAATGCTGGTTCATCCATGGGTGGTGAAGCCCAATTTGCATGATGTTCCTATCTGGCAAATGACATCTAGGGACCTCTCCGTAGTGCAAGGCAGTGATTGCTAGGGAGCAGTGTTCAAATAGTCACTTAGCAGAGTGGTGATGGGGCAAATATAAGTTTATAAGCCCAAGGAGACATGGAAGTGTTATTGCTCCCCACAGGAGACAGTTGGTGCCTGCTGGATGAGTGTAGGAACAGTTTTGCAGTTCAGACTACAGCGTCATCCAGACCTGAGCTCTGCTTTGACTCTTTTCCTTCCCACATGTGGTTTCCAACAGCCCACTGCCAGGCTGACATTTCTTCTCACTGCTGCTNTGATGACAGCTCACAGACATGTGAAGGCAAGAGAGCAAGTGGATTTGGCAGGCTGAGGAGCAAGCAAAACAGGCCTTGGCTTCAGCCCATGAGCTTTGAGGAGGCAGTGGGGCCAGTCCAGAGTTTGAATTTGGAGCATGGGTTACTGAGATGCATGAAGGGGAGGCGAAGAAGGATGAACAGATGAACAGCCATGGGAAAATAGGGACGTTAGATAAGGGGGACAATAAAAGGGAACAGGAAGAAGAAAAAAAACCCACAAAACAAAAAGAAGGAATATTATATCTTCCTCATCAAAGATGCTTGTTATGAGCCTTGCTCTTCTCTACT